>CAAKHD010001188.1:2072-15325 GCA_901007705.1 Fistularia tabacaria | reverse complement strand
GAGACACACATAAAAAGTGTGTGTGTGTGTGTGTGTGTGTGTGTGTGTGTGTGTGTGTGTGTGTGTGTGTGTGTGTGTGTGTGTGTGTGTGTGTGTGTGTGTGTGTGTGTGTGTGTGTGTGTATATGATAAGATAAGATAAGATAATACTTTATTGATCCCCATCGGGGAAATTCGGGTGTTGGAGCAGCAACATTAGAGGGAAAAAAAAAAACAAAAGCAAAAAAAAACAGGAAAGATAAATACATACATATGACAGTGCAAACACATATGCACATAAGTCACCATACATTCCACACACACGTATACATACATTTTTACACACATACCCATACCTACATAAATATATATATACACATATACACAATATACACATACACATATATACATACACATTTGCCAGATGGCGTAATATTGTGTGTTTAACAGAGATAAATCTTTGTCTCTGCAAGGAACGTTGTTTCGCAATGAAAGTGGACAAAGGGTGTCGCGTTCAAACATTGCTGTGTGTGTGTTTGTGTCTAAGGTGGTTCTAAAATAAGCATATAGCTTATCATCCCCAGGCAGATGCTGGAGCTGGCGGAAAGGACGGGTGGGGTGATCGTAACCAACGACAACCTGAGAGACCTGGTGCGCGAGACGCCGGTGTGGAGCGGCATCATTGAAAAGAGGCAAGGGACGTTCCGGAATTATGGGATTTCTGCTATTTTCGGTCGTTTATTGTCAAAAATGATACGGGGTTTTGAGCTAATTTTCACCGTTTTCTTGTTTTATTCGTCGAGCCGCGCGAAGAAGAGTTCGATATTTTCCGTACTACGCGTGGCGAGTATCCGCCTCCACAGTTCCAGCACCACTCGAAACGACTTGTTTGGGCGTCCATTAGAGGTACGACCGGAGACCCTATACTTTTTCAGTCCCTGCTCTGGAGAGATCCTAAGCTAGCAGAGTCAATGGTAAAAGGTATCAGCTTGCCGCCCATGTCGTCAGAATCCAACCCGCAATTTTGCTGAAAGAACCCGCAAGAGCGCTATATATTAGCCCGCTTCCTCCGGCTCTTCTCTTGCTGTGCGCTGTGTGACGGGACTGTCCCGAAAAAAGCGCCATCGGTCGCCTGGGACTTAAAAAGCAACTCGGGCGCCACTTGCTCTGTCTTTGGCTGAGATTTTCTCGACGTGCGTGTCCGTCCTCAGACTCCTCCCGTACACGTTTGCCGCCAGGGATCAGTTCATGCTGCCCTCCGACCCCCTGGGCAGGGGAGGGCCTCACCTGGACGACCTTCTTCTCGCCGAGCACGGGTACGACCGCCGCCGGGCAGGTGTACGGGAAAGAAACAAAAACCCTGTAAATTCTCGTGTAGTGTGTTTGTGTCTCTCCTCAAACGACAAATCAAGTGTGGTTTCATGACGTAGTTTTGTTTTGTTCTGGTACTTTATTTTGCAATTCATTTCAAAACTACTTAGTGTTATTTTTGAGAATATAAGAAGTTCTCCATGTTCTCTTTCCTGGGTTCTCTCCCATGTTCTCCTGCTTGGATTCCCTCCCATGTTCTCCATCTTCCTGGTTTCTCTGTATGCTCTCCTTCCTGGGTGCTCCATGTTCTCCGTCTTCCTCCCACAGTCCAAAGAAAGTCGGCAGTTTCACTGAAGCCTCCAGATCAGGGGTGTCAAACTCAAATCCACAGTGGGCCAAAATTCAAAACTGGGACAAAGTTGGTGGCCAACATTGATATTTATTGAAAAGAATGTTCCTCCAGATATAACAATGACCCTTTTCATTTGGACCCAAACAAGTTTGGCTTAAAAACAGAATATGGAACAAGCAATAATACTCTCGAATATATAACTTCATATTGCCCACATGCAAAATCAAAGCTCAAATTAAAAATCACATCAGTGGCATTCATTTTTTAAATAAAAATCACATGCCTCTTTTTTTTTTGCAGCCTTCTGAATTCAATTTCAACAGTAACCTTTTTCCACAGGCTAGTAATGAGTGTCAAAATAAAATAACATTTTTCTGCCTTTCTTTTCGCCGTTTTTGGGAGGAACAGTTTTAATTATAAGGTCGCTATAACTGCTGGAGTTTATGGGTCCTGTCGTGATTTTTGTACCAAAACAACAGCAGAGCATTCTGGGATTTGTAGTATTAGTGGTACATGCACTGGAGGCTAGAATACCAGCGGGGGAGCTCTAATAGTCCTTTGGTATGGCTTCCACATATCATTATACTGGGGGCCAAATTTGGCCCGCGGGCCAGAGTTTGAACACCTATGCTCTAGATTGTTCGTGGGTGTGAACGAATGAAAGGTTGAATGGTTTGTTGTCTTGGTTGTGATTGACAGCCGACCCGTCCAATTAAACCCCGCCTGTCGCCTCACGTCACTTGTGATTGGCTACGAATCCCCTCCCAGTCTGCATGCTAATCCGTATAGCCAGTGAGTTAATGTGGAATTACTTGATCTTCATTTCCTGTTTTGGTCCCCCCCCACACACACAGAACTCCTGACCCAGGAAACCACTCTTTTGCCGGAGTAGCCGCGACATTCCCTTCCCAGGCGGCCCCGCTCTCCCAGACGGAGCTCCTGAACTTCCGTGAGCGAGTGCCGGGCGGCTCGCCGGCGGCGGCGGGTCGAGGCGGGCGCGGCAAAGGGAGAGGGCGGGGCAAGCACAGGGCCGAAGGCGCCGGCTCGTCCGAGAGAAGCGCCGAGGAGACGGCGGTTTTGAAAGAGCAGCTCTGCCAGGTGTTTCCCGGACAGGACGACATGGTGACGATGGTGCTGCAGTGCCACCCGGCCGAGACGGACATCAACGTCCTGTCGGACCGCCTCCTGGAGGTGCAGTAGGTCAGGGAGACGGTTCCCTCCCTGACTCAGCGTTGAATTTTACCCCGCTTTAAGCAGCCTGACGTGTGATTGACAGCACAAAGCTGGGACAGCGTACCCATATATCGCTAATTTATAATGTCTGCCTGTAAAATAGCTTTTTTTTTTTTTTTTAAAGACTTTTACAAAAGCCATCGTCTGGTTAGAAAATATCTTCCTAGCCTTTTTTTAATCTCAGTTTTATCTTGTCCCTCTCCGTGTGTTAATTTAAAATTTTACTTGACGGATGATGAAGGACAGCACTTTTACGCAACAACTCAATTCAAACTGAAAGGTCCTGGAATGGTGGTTCCCGAACGGCCTTCCAGGGATGTGCAGCACCCACTTCCTGTTTGCGAACGTGAGGCTTCTCACGCGACGACCTGAGCTCCTATCAAGAGCTTTGGTTCGCTGCGGAATATTTGTTGCTTTGTTATTTCGCTGACAAAGAAAAATGCTCAAATCGCTCATTTTTAAAGGTCAACAGCTTCAACAGAAGGTCATGTAGTTTGAGCAGGAATTGGGGAACCTGACCTTGTTGGAAATCCAACATCCATCCCATCCCTCCGACCGAGGATCTTTTTAATTCATGCAAAAGTTGAAAATCAAAACCTGATTGTCCGACAAACATGAGATGACCCTCCTGTAGATATGTGTGTGTCAAGATGTCGATACTGTCTGCAGGGGATTGTCCAGACAAATAAATGTTTTTGGTTGTTTTGTTTTTTTTCGAACTTGAGTGCTTGTGTGGTCCTTTCGTGTAAGCTGGTGTTTGACGTGATGTGTAAAGTTCAGTCAACCCAACAAAAGAAAAAAAAAAACCAGGAAGTGGTTTATCGGAACAAGTGCAGAATTTTGATCACAGGAATGAAGTTGACGAGTCATACAATGAAGTTATGGAGTAGTAGCGCTAGCTACTGCAGCATGGTTTAAGCCAAGAAAGAGTACTCCAGATGCAGTATTTGCTTTGAGAATAGTGAGAAGCACTGCGGCACTGAAAGAGGAGGTCGGGTGGGGGCAGAGATGTATGCTGGAGGGGTGCAGGACATGTATGACCGCTGTGTGACAATTGCGAGGTGTAACCGAGGAGTTCAAGATGGAAGGTGGGAGTGTATCAGGGATCAATGCTGGGCCCCTTCCACTTTGGGATGGTGACAGACAGGAAGGATTTCCCACGTTTACTGATGACACTGGGATCTGTAGTGGGAGCAGGGAGCAGGTGGAGGGGACCTCTCAAGAGGTGGAGGTATGCTCTGGAAAGGGGAGGAGTGAAGGTTAGTCACAGCAAGATAGAGTACATGTGTGAACAAGAGGAACCCAAGTGGAACAGTGAGGCTACAGGGAGTGGAGATAAAGAGGGTGGAGGGTTTTTCTCTTCTGAGATGGAGAAACATGGTTAGAACAGGTAGAGAAAAGTGTCAGGCGTGATGAAAGTCAAGGTGTAGAAGATGGAGGTGAGAGCAGCCATGTTGTCTAGTTTAGAGATGCTGAGGAGAAGACAGGAGGCGGGGATGAAGATGTGGAGGTTCTCCTCGGGAGTGAGGAGGACTGAGAGGATCGGGCATGAGTCCATCAGAGGGACAGCGCATGTCAGATGTTTAGGAGATAACGTCAGACTGAGATGGTTTGGACATGGACAGAGGAGGAAGATCTGGGCAAAGGATGCTGAGGTTGGAGGAAGGCCAGAGGGGAGGTTTATGGATGGAGGGAAAGAGGACAAGAAGTGAGTTGGTGTGAGAGAATAGGAGGCAGATGATTGGCTGTGGTAACACTGAAGGGAGCAACCAAAAGCGAGAGTCATGGAACAGCGATCATCCACTAGGGGGCGCCATTTCCCAATATTTCCGTGGGAGAGCGGCGAGTCTTACGATGGTGTCAAGTGCAGGTTGAGTTGAAGTGTATTTTCGAAACAATATTTATATGACAAAGAGCTTCGGGAGAAATATTCAAAATTTACAAAGCTTGTTTTTCTTCCTTCAATTTTATTATGATTATTATTATCCAGCAGTTGGTACACAATATGTATAATGTATTGACTAATATTACATCCAAGGAAATAAATTCAGAGCTTAATGAGTAATTTTTCAATGCTACATCATTGATTGTAAATTACTAATTATGAAGCTAATTTAGATCAACTTAAGAAAAATTAACATATTTAAATGTATCAAGTTATTGACTTGACTGACTAAAACGGGTCAGGTTTCCTTGTATCCAATGTATCCAGTTAATAAAGCACAAAATAAAGGACAACAAAACTTCTGAAACTCAAGACTTCTGTCAGCAAAGGCGACAGGGCAGGAACACGACTCCAGACCAGAGACGATCCACATTGACCGGGACTCTCCTTTTTTAACCCATAATAAACCGGAAGTAAAGAAAGAGTAATCAAACAGATAACACCCAAAGATCATTTCTGTGGAAACATCAACATCACCGGAATGAAGATGTCTCACTTTACGTACAGTATATATAAATCTTATTGATTATGAATTACTGGTGACAAAGTATTGATAGCACTTTTACAGCATACGTTTATAGCACTCCAATCCAATATTCTGTCGTGTGTGCGCGTATATTTGCCGATGTCGTAAAGTTGCTTGTTTGACAACAAAGTCCTGGTGATAACATTTGTAAAAATGTTTGCAGAAAGACACGGAAGAGGAGAAATTCAATTAGCTGGATGAGCAGACAGCGTTTCCCCCGCTGCTCAGTCTGATTGGTAGTTTGTCAAATTATAGAGGTGCTGTTGCAGTGCAGCTATTAGCTATGATGGCTATGATTCCATTTACGGAAATAGTCTTTATCAAGGCTGTGCAAGGTGCGAACGGGGGGCTGGGGTTCAATGTCGTACCCAAGGAACACTTCGCCGTGCAGACAGGAGGAGCCGGGATCAAACCGCCCAACCTTGACCCATAATGATGAAAATACTAATGTATTATATCCATCCCATCCTGTATAGAAAATGTAAATACTAGGTACGAGTACTAGGCACAAAATGATTTCAATTCATGGGAACTCCCCAAGCACAGAACGAAGCTCCTGGATTTCAACGTCCAATCAAAGAGTGTTAACTGAAGGGATTCCATAATAATAATATGATTCGATACCAGAGACTTTTGACTACGTTTTACTCTTTTCTTTGAAAAGCTCTGTTTTAGCTCTTTTTTGCTGTTTTACATTGAGGTTGTTCCATGACCGATTTTGAAGCAATAAACTGTTTATGTCCTTGTTTATTTATTTTTCATTTATTGCTGTGATGAGACCACTCTGTTTATTTAGATGATGCAACCTCTCATTAGGTGTGACTGGACCAGGCTTTAATTTCTTGGATGAGTAAAAGTCAATCAGTCAACCGCTCAGTGTATCTATCTGTCATTACCTGATCCAGGACTCTTTACTTCTGAACAGGCTGATCCGAAATGTCCATATCCAATGCTAATATAGTGCAATAACCCGGAACTATATTTTGTGTGTTCACCTGTATTTGTACTTTTAAAGGGTGCTGTGGTTTGTGCTTCCGTTCAATTCCTCCCGCAGTCCAAAAAAGGGGTTAATTGTGGGAAAATTGCCCGAGTGTGTGAATGACAGAGTGAACGGTTGTTCGTCTCTGTACGTGATCTTGCGAGTGGCTGGCGACCGGTCCAGGGTGTACCCAGCTGGGATAGCCTCCAGCATCCATCAATGGATGGATAAAGTCAAACAATCAAAGTCAGCTTTATTATCTCCACATGTAGTAGACATATAGACGTTTCTCACAATCCCCCTATACTTTTACATCCTCTTATATTTGTATGCATTTTTTTATATTGATGCTTACATTTACTTATCTTGTACCCTTCGAGTCGGGGCTTCCTCTGCAACATACAGAGGGATCGAGAAGACGGTTCTCACAATCCCCCTATGCTTTTACATGCTCTTATTTATTTATTGATTTTCACTTTATTTTTGTACATTTTTTATATTGACGCTAATATTTTGTGATTTTTTTACCCTTCGAGCACGGGCTTCCTCTGCAACATACAGAGGAATCGAAAAGAGGTTTCTCACAATCCCCCTATGCGCTTACATGCTCTTATATTTTTACATATCGAGACATTGCCACTTTTCCTTCTGTCTTTTTTAATTAATTGATAACATTTTTTTTTTCTTTTTTGCACTACTGTTGCTTTGCACTAAAAGTCAGTCTGTATCTGCGTACACTTTACACCTCAACACCTCATAGTTTAATGATCACAGTGAAATATAACTTTTCAATCGACTGCTAATTTGCACTCAGTTACTGTTGATTTCACAAAGCTGACTTTGATTGATGCTTACATTTTCTTAACTCGTACCCTTCGAGTAGGGCTTCCCCTGCAACAAAAAGCACTTTCCCCTTGGGGATCCACAAGGTTGTTTTTGTTTTTTTTTTTTATTTATTGAATTCAAAGTGTAACAAAACACATAACAAACAAACATGGCTAAATTCAATCGCACTGCAATGACAATCAACTGACATGAAGAAACAAAGAATCTCCAGACAATTTACTGCAGGAGTAACACGAGCAAAGCCGTGTGGAAAACAATGAACAATGTGAGAACAAACAAAAGGAAAAGCAATGACAAGGGGAATACAATATGTACTTAGCTTAATGAATCGAAGGGAACATCATTCATGAAACAGTATATTTTCTGGCTTTTGAGATTTTAACATTAGCTTTAAAGATTAGTCATATAATTCAAAGTCGTTTTTAAAGAAGGTGAAATTGGGGGGACATTTTTGCGTCCTGTGTTTGCGGATGAAGAACTTGGCCAAACCTAAAATAACATTAACACAGAGTTCATCTCTTTCGTTTGCTCAAAGTAAACCAAATGTTATGTTGTCTCTTGAGAGAGAAACTGTTGATGATGGAAACTTTTCTTTCATCCATTTTTGAGTTCTAACCCAAAAACTGTGGACTTTTTCACATGAGAAAAATAGTTGATCCGTAGTTTCATTACTGTCTTTAGAAGATTTATGGTCATAGTGAGAGAGGATATGAAGGTAGTTGGTGTGAGAGATGAGGATCCAGAGAGTAGGGTTGGATGGAGAAGGTTGATTCATTGTGGCGACCCCTGAAGGGAAAAGCCCAGAGGAAAAGAAGAAGTTTCAATATTTTCTTAACAAAATGTACAACCTTTAGCGTAAGTATTAAAGCGCAAGCTTAATAATTGCTTGGATGGGTAGATGTGATTCATAATTTTAAAGCGGGTTTCTTTCCCTTTAGGGGGTAGAGGTAGAGTAAAATACATGGACCTCAATTTGGCAATTGACTTCTTATCAAATTTAAGGAAGCGATCAGTTTTTATTTGCACATCCAGGGAACAAATTCCCCGTGTGACACTCTCCCACAAAAAGAGCTGCTGCATTTTCAGTCCAGAAGTTGAACTTCCCTGCAGTGATAGTGAGGATAGGGGATCCATTTGCTCTTACTGGTTTTTGATTCTTGAAGCCATGGGAGGGGGGGGGGGGCGAAGGGGGGTTGACCTTTGACCTCTCCTCCCCATCTCTCTATTCCCATTGGCCGCGCCACGCTCGCGCCCGCCTCGGCGAACCGGCTCGCGCGCTCCAGAGAGAGAGAGAGAGAGAGAGTCGCGCGTGCCGGGCAACGGCCGCACTCACAACTCCAGACTTGGTTGGAAAGTAAAAGTCGCGAAATATAATTTCATATATTCTTTAATTTATTTTTCTGTTCTGGTTCGTAACGTCGTTATTGTTGTTGTTTTTTTTGTTGTTTTTTTTTTTTTTACGGTGCGCGGCGTTGAGCGGCCGCGGAAAACCCGGGAGGAAAGCCGCGCCGTAAAGCCGACGCGGCCGTCAGTCATGAGGTAAGACAAGCTAACTTCTCCCGTAGTCGCTGTCAAAAATAAAAGGAAAAACTAACATTTCTGTTCAAAATGAGATCAATTACTTCGCACAGAACGGACCCCTTTCAACCTTTTAGTGTTATTCGTTTCGACCGCGACTCGATTTACCAGATTAAATACGGGGAAAGGACGTTTACATGTTATTATCCCAATAAATAATAAAAAAATATATATATCGGATGTGCGTCTAGGCGGTGTATTACGGTAATATCGACTGATCGGCCTCATCAACGACAAAGATGAATAAAAGATTAATTCTATCTCTTCCTAAAGTGATACAATCTTCTCTCACAATATCCGCCTCCTTTTTCAAAATGCTGGTGACCAAGTTTTGATGAAAGAGTTGACTGCTTTCCCCCACATGTGTGTAGTGCAGAATTATGAGGGCCACAGGAAACGCTTGACTGGCAGGGAGTAGCGAGCAATCATTCAAAACAAGCTTAAACAAACATCTGAGCCGGGGTGTCATACCCAAATTTAATTGTGAATTTTTTGCCGTTCAACTCCAGAAAATGTCATTTCGTCCTCTGCACTGGCACTGATAATGTTACCATTTGTATAATTGGTCTGCTGTGTGTTTTATCAACAGATTCACGCATCAGGTTCCGCCTCAGTTCAGGGGATGGGTGTTGTTAGAAATGGCAGAGGACAGCAGGCTATTTATTTGCAATAAAACTCGAATGTTCCCCCCGCTTTGATTTGTAAGCGCCCTGACTTTGCTTTGGAAATCCCTGCTGCGTTTGAAGCTTTTCACAAACAAGCCTAACAAAGCGGCGAAACCAGCAGACGTGAGGAAACGAACGCAGTGAAAAACAGCCCTTTTTTACAGTCAGAGGAACAGCATTTCCACTCATGTTAGCACACCATGAGATAAGTGTCTGAGCATTTTTCCCCCTTGTAAAGTTTCCCAAAATAAGGAAATAACGCAAATTGTTGTCCCTGAGTTTAAACAGGCAAACACTCGCAGTGTGTAACCGGTCAATCAGGGTGAATCAGATTAATATAATCCCCCCATTGCCATTAAATCAGATATGTACCTGAAGCGTAGGAGGCAGATTATGGATATGCTTTGAATCCCATGTTTTACACACCCAGGTGTGTGACGGACCTTTTGGAAGTTTTGATTCTGACATAGTCAACAGACCAGAGAGAGAGAGACAGACAGACTAAAGGGGGAAAGGCAACCAGGGAAGATCGTAGCATACAATTTAGCACGGTAGATGATGGGTGGGTTAATGTGCACTGGGTGCGTCAGTGTCATGCCATTCCAGCACACACCTGATGATGAGTGTATGGTTCTGTAAAAGAGCCTGAAAGCTAGACCGACGAGTTTTGTGTTTTGTTTTGTTGGGGGGGCAGCATGGGGGAAATAACTCAACAGTGTATTGTTAAAATGGAATTCAAATCTCATAAATGCTTCATACCTGGATGTAGCTCACAGGTCTGGGACATTTTGACAAGAGCTTTGTGATATTTTGAATAAACTTTTCAACACCTGTTTAAGGTATAATATCCACTTAGGTATTTGAAAATTACAATCATAATGATTATTAATATGAACTTGAGCCGTTTCTTCAGCTTAATTCTTTTTTTTAGACTATGTAAGACTAATTGGACCAGCTCCTTTTGCTTTTGATACAGACACTAATGAAAAACAGCTGCTCTCAGCAGTGAACATCTCTGTTTGCCACTGTTTATTCTGTCTTAATCTCAAACCAGCCTCCCTCACTTTTGATCCGTCCTTGGCAGGAGGGGTCCAACTTCCTATCACGCAGGATCAGTCCAAGTGACAAGTGGATAGAGGAGGCTCTCAGAGGGGTCAGAATGCCGGCAGGTGTTCAGGACAAGGTTGGGGCTGAGGAGGAAACCGCACAGGTCTCTACGGTGCCCAACATCGTGGTCGTCCCAAGTGACGAGGAGGGCAGGACTCATAGCAACATGCTGGAAATGGATGACTTCAGTCACATCACCGGCCAGGTTCCAGACAATCAGCCGGAGCTCACCGAATCCCTCATCTGTGTGGAGGTGGGTGTGGCGAAAACTGCTCAGACCTCACAACCTCTCATGGTCAGCACTCTGTTGAGAGGAGCAAGTGAGACCCTGAAGTCCAACGCTCCGGTGAACTCGTCCGCTGAGCAGCTGCAAACCGATAACTCCTGTTGTGACTCGGACTACAGCAGCGCAAAATCTAGCCCTGGGTATGTTTGCACTAGTTTCAGCACAGACGTCTGTGATGAAGATTTGACTGACCTCGATGGCTGCTCCTTCAGAAGGTCAAACCCCAACTCCCCTGTCAGTTGCCCTGGGATGAGTCTAGATGCTCTTCATCCAAAGGAAAACCCCACCACTAGTTCAGACACTGACAAAGGCGGTTCCAGGAAGGATTCAGCTGTTACCCTGAAATCTGGCGAGGCACGCTCAGACGCGTCTTCCACCAGCTTCCAAACAAGGACTAGCATCGATGGTGGATGGGACGAGGACGAGGATGAGGACGAGGAGCGGGAGAGCACGCGCTCACGACGAACGGTGACAGAGGGCATGTGCTGCTGCTACCAGGCCATCCACAGAGCTTTCCTCCAGTGTGTGGAAGAGACGCCCGCCATGCTGTCCGGCCTGGTGCTGTCTTTGGCCTTCTGTATGGCCATCATCGTCCTCATTCCAACAACAGGAAGGGTGAGACAGAGTGACAGAGTGTGTTCATGACAGGGGTTGTGAGCAATATGTTGAGAAACAATCATATTTTATCAATAATTAATTCCTAAATAGTAAAAGTTTTAATTCTTTATTTTATATTTTTTCCGCCAGACACGGATCATTAATTGGTAGATGGTTATTGTCAGTGGAAATGATTCATAAAATCAGTGAAAGATTTGAACTGCCATCAGCAGGAATGTGCTTAAAAGTATCCAACAATTTAATAAGCACCTAAAAGAAAGCAAACTGGAGATGCATAAAGTACTTCTATTTGTACTTATCTAAATTCTGCACTTAAATGTTAGAATTTCCTTACCCAAGCAGATACTATGAAATACAGACATCCAAAAAACACTTTACCATCATGGAGAAATTGACTTATTCCAAACTGCCCACCAACAATCTGGTAATGTTTCTCAACTGTAGATTCAGCTGCACTTTTTTTCCAACACCATCATGACCAGTACTGTGTGTGTGTGTGTGCTGGAGTGTGTGTGTGTATGTGTGTGTATGTGTGTTTGTGTATGTATGTGTATGTTCGTGTGTGTGTGTTCAAGTGTGTGTGTGTGTATGTGTGTTTGTCTATGTATATGTATGTGTGTTTCGGAGTGTGTGTGTTCCTGTGTATGTTCGTGTGTGTGTGTGTGTGTTCAAGTGTGTGTGTGTATGTGTGTGTATGTGTGTTTGTGTATGTGTATGTATGTGTATGTATGTGTATGTTTGTGTGTGTGTGTGTGTGTGTGTGTGTATATGTGTATGTGTATGTATGTGTATGTTCGAGTGTGTGTGTTCCTCCTCAGGTCACCTTCCAAACTGTGGAGAACAATGGAGATACTGAGAAGGTCGCTGTGACGTTGGGTCGAGTCCACCTTCATCTCCTCCGCTCTTCCTCCATCGGTCAGTGACGGGTGGAGGAGGAGGGACAACCCTGATATGCTGCTGGAGACCAGACCTTCTCGTCCTGGTTAGATAAGGACGTGGAGAAGATACCAGCGTCAGCTGGGACCCGTCAATCAAACGGTGCCTTCGAGGCTGTTTCTGGTTGCACTTTGAAGAGCCGCTCGGTTCTTCTGACATCTGCCGTCCTGGAGGGGTGACCTTCAGCGGAGGAACGTCACCCCCGGCTGCTGCGCGTGACTTTGGTCTTCTCTCTCCAGGGTCAGATCATCATGAAACACCAGACAGGAGGACAGGGAGGAGGTTCCACGGGGATGGAGGACCTCCATCTTCAGCAAAGATCTACATCTGATTCTTAGAAGTGACGTCCCGTCCAGTGGAGGTGGTGAGACGGAAGGAAGCGGCGGCTCGGAGACGGTTCCTCATCACACGGTCGGGGTGGAGGAGGTGGAGAAGGAGGTGTGGTGAGGAAGATGGGCTGATGGGAGGGGGAGGAGGCCATCAGGAGACCATCAGGAGGCCAGTCGCCCACACCGACACTGATAGCTGCAATCAGCTGGAGGAGGACGGAGAGGGCTGGAGAGGGTCTCGTCAGCTCTGAGGAGGTCTTCTCCACCACCCTGATTGAGACGCACTCCTTCAAGGACCTGCTGACGTGATTGTCATCTGCAGCCGAACCACGGCTTAGTATGCAGGCGGTGATCTTCTGGGGCAGGAGGAGGAGGACGTGGTGGTGGCAGCAGGAGGAGGAGGAGGAGGAAGGAGGAGGAGGTGGTAGGAGGAGGAGGAAGGAGGAGGAGGAGGCGGAGGTGGAAGGAGGAGGGGGGAGGAGGTGTGGGCGGCGGGAGGACGAAGAGGAAAGGGGGGGGCAGACGAAAAACGGAGTAAGGGGAGGGGCAGGGGGCTGGAGGTGG
>CAAKHD010001187.1:2663-55960 GCA_901007705.1 Fistularia tabacaria | reverse complement strand
TTCTAATCCTCTCCTTCCTGGTCACTCCCAAAGAGAACCTCAACATCTTCATCTCTGCTACCTCCAGCTCTGCCTCCTGTCTTCTGTTCAGTGTCACTGTCTCCAAACCATCCAGCATCTCTGGTCTCACCACTGTTTTGTAAACCTTTCCTTTCATTCTAGATGATGTTCTTCTATCACACAGAACCCCTGAAACTTTTCTCCACCCATTCCAACCTGCTTGAACCCGTTTCTTAACCTCTTCTCCACACTCTCCGTTGCTCTGGACCGTTGACCCTAAGTACCTGAAATCCTCCACCTTCTTGATCTCCACTCCCTGTAGCCTCACCGTTCCACCCGGGTTCCTCTCATTCACACACATATATTCTGTCTTGCTGCGACTCACCTTCATTCCTCTCCTTTCCAGAGCAAACCTCCATCTCTCAAGATGTTCCTCAAACTGTTCCCTGCTCTCACTACAGATCACTATATCATCTGCAAACAACATGGTCCATGGAGATTCCTGTCTAACCTCATCCGTCATCCTGTCCATCACCACTGCAAACAAGAAGGTGCTCAGAACTGATCCCTGATGAAGTCCCACCTCCACCTTCAACTTCTCTGTTTCACCTACAGCACACTTCACCACTGTCTCACAACCAGCATACATGTCCTGCACCAGTCTAACACACTTCTCTGTTACTCCAGACTTCCTCAACAAAACCAGAGTTTTATTCAGCTCAAAACTGAAACCACAAAATCAACAGAAATATCAGGAGGAAGAAGAAATAAAGGCCTGAACATTTTCAATGCCTGCATGAATGGAAATCCTCCATTTGCAGTCCAATCTTTTTTTTTTTATTTAAAAAAAAAAAAAAAAAGTTTCCTGCTCCATCGACTGACACTTTACTTTTCATAGGTTTAGCTGACAAACCTCCACGAGCTGTGATTGATTTTGGGATGATGCAGATCTTTCCCCGAGTACCTCGGTAGGATTGGTCGGACATGAAAACGACCGTCTGTTTGGGGAAGAGGAGTGTGGAGCAGTTACATAACACGCCTCTCTCGTGTTCTGGAACTGTTTCCTGTCCTTGTTTTCTTTTCTCTCTCTGTTGTTGTCGCTGCAGGAGTTCCACCGCCCTGACAGCGCCAGCACCGGCTGATCTTCATTTCTACTCAACACGTCTGACCTGAAGACATAATTAGGCAGACAACCTGAAATATTATTGTTTTTGTAAAACAAATGTGTGATAAAGTGAGTATTTTTGAAGGAAAATCAGTTTTTAATTTTTTTTAATTTTAGTTTTTGCTCTTGTTTGTTCCACACAAGCATTTCATGGAGTGTCAGGAAATAACGGCTTTCCTTTCTTAATCTTTCATTTCATACGGAACACCGCTTTTGGATGTGATGGACACCAACGAGAACGTGCTCGTCTTCGTCATCATCACAATTGATTTACATTTAATTTTGCAGCAGTTCTTTATTCTAAAAAACATCTCCTTGCCGGTCAATCACAGCGATGACTTGTAGAGACACTCTGTGGCCAAAAGTATCGGCTCCCCTGCCTCGACTGGCACATGAACTGAAGTGACATCCATTCCTGATCCAGAGGCGTCGATGTGAACTGTTCCCACAAAGCTGGGAGCGTGGAATTGTCCAAAATGTCTTGTTCTGCTGCAGCCACACCAAGCATCACCACAGTCTGCTGAGGATGAAGTTGACTGGCCTGCACAGAGTCCTGACCTCAACCCCTTACAACACCTCTGGGTTAGAATTAGAGCGGAGACTGAGAGCCAGGCTGGAAGAATGATCCAACATTCCCATCAACACCCTCCTGAAGCTTGTGGACATTCTTCCCAGAACAGCTGAAGATGTTCCAGCTGCAAAGGTGGATCCACGTCACATTGAAGCCTCTGGATCAGGAATGGACGTCACTGAAGTTCATCTGCCAGTCAAGGCAGGTGAGCGGGTACTTCTGGCCATGTAGTGGATGTGATTTGACTACCTTGCACAACCGAAGCCAAAGCGTTCAATTAGGAAGCTCCTCCTTCCTTGTTTAAGAAAAGGCTTGAAACCTCTTTTTGTGAGAAAGCTGGGAGTTAGGTCGGGCTCGTAGCTGCGCTGCTACAGGCCTTTTCCCGCCGCTGGACATCCCATGATGCTCTTCTCTCATTCCTCCCACTCTCCCTGTCCTGTCTGCGCTCACGTCTGTTCATCAGTGCTTCAGTGGGATCTGCCCGGGGTTTCTACCTGGTGGAGGGCGGTTTCTCCTCGCCGCCGTCAGCAAGTGCTTGCTCTTGAGGGACGCTGGGTTTCTGTACATGGTTTCAAGAGTGTGCTCCAGACCTGCTCCACACGGAAAGTATGGTCAGACAACTCTGTTGTGATTTGCCACCATGTCAGTTCAATGTGGCTCAGTTGGTGGGAGCAGAGGTCCCTTCCGTCAGGAGATTGGCAGTTCATTTCCTGGCTCCTCCAGGCTGAATGCTGAAGTGTCTCTGGGCAGGACACCCAATCCCAAGTTTCCCCAGAGGGCCAGGTTAGCTCGCTGTACCACCAATGTAGTGTAAAGCGTTTTGAGGTTGCAAGGTGTGAAAGCACCACTTATTTTGAGCTCATTTACCGTTTGCTCTTCCATTTACAGACTACGGAGCTTGTTGTATGTTTGGTGCGTTGCAGGTGGAGCAGCTGAAGTGTTGGAAAGAGAACCCATGCAAGAACAGGACGAACATGCAAGTTCACAGCGCTGGCGCCTCATTGGCCGTGAAGGTGCTGCGAGGCGAGATGGCTGATCGCTGCATCCGCCGGCAGCCCTGTCCCCTGAGTATCAAGCTTTACTTCCTTTCAGAAGTAGTTAATGTCTTCTGTTGTTTTCAAAAGCACTCATTTTTCCCCCACAAGTCATTCGACCGATTCCGTACTGAAGAGAAAACCTGTGCGGAAGCGAGGTGAGAAATGAAAAGAAGACATTCCGGTGTTCCAAGTGAAAGAAGAGGAAATGTAAAAAATGATCAGAAGAGCAGGAACAAAGAATTCCCTCAAACACCAGAATTAATGCCTTGCCAATATGAAGATGATGTTCTTTTTAGGGACGGTCGAAAACAAGATGATGGGTCAAATGTCTTGCGTTAAAGTGGCTGCTAAAACCTTCAAGCACGTTGGCTCGTCTGGAAGTCGGAAGAAACAAGAAGTGGAGGTATTGAAAAAAAGAAGAAATAAATTTATTTTATTAATGAATTCAAACTCATAAACAAACAAATGACCAAACAAACTCAAACAATACTGTGAACGTACATTCTCATTGTTTTACAGAGTGACTGTTTCAAGGTACAGTATTATGATCTTGGTTCTTGCGTCTTTTGTTTGTCCACTGTGGCCTCAGTCGAGGGCCCGCACATCCTCCGCGACTGGCCAGAACTTTGCTCTCGCTTTCAGGGCTGCCAGAGGAAGAAGGGCTGATCCTGCTCAGGCAGCAGCTGTTTGGGAGTTCTCACAGCCAGTTCTCCACACATCGCACCGGCAGAACTTTATTTCTCGCGTGGCGGGGCAGAGCTTGGTTGGACAGGGGTGGACATTTCTTTGTGAAAGTATGAAAGGACGAGGTATGAAAACCCACATCACACATCCAGACAGGCACTGGCCAATAGTCCTTGGAAAGAGGTAGCCTGATCGCAGTGCGCTGGAGAGAGACTCTTGCGCAGGGGTGGCCAGACTTTTTGCAAAGAGGGCCATATTTGGTGAGGTGAAAATGTGTGTGAGCGCCAACCGTCCGGCATGACGTTCTTTCAACCGTTGACATTAAATGCAAATGAACTCTTTCATGATTTTTCTTATTGCAAAGGGCAAACTTTTCCTGTCTTAACGCAGAGATTTTTACCGAAATCCCTCTGTCTTTCATATTTGAATACCACATGAAAGGAGGAGCAAGTGGCTGCGGGCCGGTGGAAATGTGAACACGGGCCGCATTTGGCCCGCGGGCCGGACTTTGGTCATGCCGGCTCCCGCGCATGGGGTGGCGATAACTTTGTGACAAATCACAACGGTCAAACGCTGCGGACAGACAGGGAAGAACGCCGGCAGGAAATCCAGTCGCAGCGGCTCCTTCCTCTCATGGAAAGAAGACCAACCCGAGCGGGTCAGTGTCCGACACTGCCGCCTCGCTGCGGCTGCATCCCTGCTGGTTCTGAGCTTGTGTGAAGGTGCCGCAGTGGGCGGCCAACCAGGACCGCATCTGAAGAAGAACTGTCTCTTCTTGCCACATTGAGAAGGAGAACAGATCGGTGGCTTCTGGCGGGGTAGGTAGAGGCCTTTGCTCAGGTCGGCAGTGGCAGAGGAAGTAGGTTTGCCAGCTTAGGTGGTCATTTTCCAAGTTTCTCACACAACGGAGCAATGCTTCGTCTCTGAACAGTTTAAGAAGAAGAACTTACAAAAATACCATTTAATCACAGAGGTCGTTTTTAAAGCGAATAGGTGTTTTAAAAAAATATACTCTGGAATGAATTTGACTTTTCAGCAATTTCACCAACTATATTGGAAATAATAGTGTGCGATGTCCTGGATGTCCTGAGGATGGAAATGATCTGCTTCATCTGCTTCTGCAAGGTCATTAACAGACATCCAATCAAAGTTCGTTAACTCAGCTGATGAGTTACGCGGCGAGGGAAAGTTGCTCCGGTTCGGACGCGTCATGGGTTTTCTGGTTTGAGGTTTCAATCTGAGGTTTCCGTCACGTGATGGAACACAAACGGAACGTTTTCCCGACAGGAAGACTAAAAAAAACAACGACGAAAAGATGAAATAGCTGCATCTCTATCGATTGTCCGATTAGCCTGATCGCTGTAAATACGCGATTCACATCACCGACGGCGAAGCTCCCATTCGAGATCGCGGTCGCGCTCGACATCACTGAGACGTGGCGGTTTGGTCTTTGAATCAAGCTGTGGCTGCTGTGAGGCCACCGCGTCGCACCAGGACTCTCCCGCTGTGTTTACGCACAAGTGTCTACGGCAAAATGAAGCCAACAAAAATGGAATATTCTTCACATCAACACACGAGAAAGTTTCTGCTGTGCAAACTGCAACTGGAGAAAAATCAAGTTTCTTTGGGCGCCACCTGGGGCGAGAGGCTCGCAGGACAATTTGCCTTGAATGCGAGAGAGAGAGACAGAGAGGAAATGCTGCATTTTTTTGCATAGCCTCAAATTCCAGGTGCATCCATTGCTTGGAAATGCAGACGGTTCGTGTGCGGCCGCAGGCAGAAAGGCCCTGCAGTGGCGGCAGCGAGGCCGACCTTGAAAGGGAGGAACTTCGACAGAGTAGAAAAACATCTCGATTGTCCCAGCAGAAGAGTTTGCAACGTTATGAAAAATAAACTCTCAGTTGTTACGAAAATAGTATTTCAGGGAGCCAGCTTCCCAGAATTTAACAAAATAAATCATCTGATGTCATCCTCAGAATGCGAAGGTTGGCCTTCTAAACAAGGACATCCTGTACAAGTAAGAGCACAATGGCAGCGGCCCGTTTACCACTTTCCGGGGATTGGCGTTCCACACTCGTACCACGAGACATAGCCGATATGGGAGTTTCCTCCAATCTGGCCAAAGTGAACGGGCTCTTGCCGCACGGCTCGGTAGTAACCTGTGGTCAAAAACACACAATTGTCCAGTCAAAATGAATCCACAGTAGCGGGGCTCTTCTAACGCTCAGGTTTTCCAAGCACGTGAATGGACCCATTTTACCGACCAATCACAGCGGAAACATGACAAAGAGCCGCTCTGATTGCTATTTTTCATCCGTTCTTATTCCAGAAAGCGGGGCTTCTCCAATCGTCCGGGATCAGAGACATTTTCCCGGCCCAGATATTTCTATATGGCTCTTGTATTTGTAGCATTGTGTTTGTGTTGTCGTATTGTTGGCTCGGTCGTGGAACGGGGCGTGCGAGGAGCGGCCGGAGCTCACCAGATCCTGAGGGCAGCTGGTCAGCCCTCGTCTGCTTCCCGGTTCGTCCGTCAAGGAAAGAGTCGACAAACTGGCAGTGATCCTCGCCAAAGCCCATCTGGTCCCCAATATGGAAGAATTTTCCTGCCAAAAGAGAAATCCAAGTGTCAGCAGGCATGCTGCGTGCCGCTAGCTCCAGGCCACTTCTCCACTCACCGTTTAGAGAATCGCTCAGGTAGATCTTGTAACGCAGCGAGTTGCACAGCTGGATGCCCACAAACTTCCGGTACCAGGTGCGTTTCACGTACTGCTTGCCACTGCACTCGGAGTGTGTGAGAGGGTCAGCTCGAAAGGGGAACTCCGTCCAGATGGCATCCTTCCCTGTGAGGACACACAGCCCACCATCAGCTCCCCGGGCAGGTAGGACGGCAGCATTCACGGCTGAGACCGCTCACCTCACCTGACACGTTCTCGCTCACTCGAGGGTCGGCTGCCGGGGAAACACACAACGAGCGATTATCACCTTCTCAGCACCTTCTCAGCAAGGGAACAACTGGTTTCCACTTTACATTTGCAAATTTAGATCACGCCCGGCGAAGAGATTTGACTTTAGCTGGTTCTCGTAACTTGTCGACTCATTGCGAAGTACATCGTTTACTGTCAAAGTGCCATTGAAAAACGTTCCTGTCACAAATGAAAATGCAGTGATTTCGTGTAGAATGGTTGTTGACAGTACCGGACTCCGTGTTAAAGGTCACAGGGTCACTGGAAGGTCCAGCTCCGAGGTCGTTCTTCGGCATCACTTTGAACTCATAGCTGTCATCATACAACGACACGTTAGCTTGCGTGCGTGTTTGCCACGTGTCTCGTTGAAACATGCACGATCAACCATACACATCCATGCTCAACGCTGCCCGCCCGGCCTGGTGGTCGCCATGCCGCGCCCGGGAGACTCACCTGCTCTCAGGCTTCAGGTTCTCCACGGCCGTGTGTGTTTGGTTCGTCGTCACAACGGAGACCTGTTCGCCGTCGGGTCCTTTCGCGGTTGAGATGACGTCGTACTCTGAGTACGCAGAAGGCAGTGAGAAAACATGCTTTGCTTTGATCGCGCGTCAACGAGCGCTAAACGGGGATCGAAACGGGTCGCGGCGGTACCGGTGGTGTGGTTGTCGGTCTTCTCCCAGTCCAGGATGATGAAGGATGGACACCCTTCCACCGTTACCACGGTCAGGTTTGAGGGGGGAGTCTTGGGAGGCGCCGTCACGTTGGTCTCGCCAGCGTCATTCTCAGGGAAGTAGCTGAGGGATGAAGTGATGGAGCAGGGCTCGTCCGGCTTCTTGCCTGTCTGGTAGATGACGTGCGGCGCTGCGGACGAAGGACAGGGCTTTTGGCAGAGGCTCTGCTCGGGCTTCTCGCTACATTTGGCTCTTTCTTACCGACGTAACGCTTCTTTCCCGTGGCATCGACGTCCGATGACGGCTGAGGCTTGAACAGGTCCGAGTCCTCCCAGGTCTCCTGACGAGGCGCTGAGGGGAAAACGGAGCTCTTTCAACATAAAAAAAAAAACTGCACTGCGGAAGCTTTACTCTCTAGTTGAGGCCGCGAAGGCGCAATATTTGGGTTTTCCGGTGTTTGCACCTGCAGTGGTCGGAGGGAGGGTTGTGTGTTTGCGTTGTACTTTGGTTGGTTTGACAGTGGCTGGAGGGAATTTCAGACTCAGGACTGAAGATTTGTCCGTTTGTTTGTTGAGCTTCTCTGCAGGAAACAAGGAGAGACATTTGATGATTATCGGGTCTAACTTTCCCTCCGGGTCTTGTTATTCATACTTCTGGTGATTCCTCCTCTCACCTGTCTCGCCGGGGTTTCCGACCAAGTTCGGCTTCTTGTTGAGAGTTGTTGATGGACGAGCCGGAGACCCTGAAACACAGGTAAGGTCCCTGAGCGCTGGTGTTTCTCACCGGCACTGACACTTCACAAGGTCATTCAACACGTTCAGCTACACATCTTTTTCTGACGCAAACCAGTGACGTAAGCGTGAAAGAGTATTTTCAGCATGAGATAATTAATGTCGGGAAAAAAACCATTTTAACTCATAACGAGCGGCATGCAAGAAAATTCAGATAGCATCGATCTAAAAGCTGTGAGTCAGAGCTTGTTTACACATCGCAGTCATGAAAGTCACTTTGAGTGACAAATGCGATGACGCGAAAAGTCGTAATGTTAGCATGACAAATAAACAGGAAAGGATTAAAAAAAATCTGCTGAAATTCGAGGGTTTTTGTCCAATGTCACTTCGGGAGAAAGAATTGAATGTGACTTTCATTTCACGTTCGTCCGGCAAAAGTCCTCCCGAATCAACATTCAATCAGAACAGAAGATGACGGATCCAGAAACACTCAAATGTCAGTGGTGGCCTTCTGGCTTTCTGTTGGAGATCGCTCTTTGTCAGCTGGATTTCTGCCTTCACAGAAACAAATGCAAACCAGCTGCAGTGAGAATCTGATCACAAAAATGAAACAGATTTTTGGGGAAAATGATGTCAATTAGATTATGAAATGATATCAATCACCCACGACCAAAAAATCCCAAATCCAAAACAAATTGTCCAAGTGGTTTTACAAAAGAGGAAAATAATTGCCATGAAATAGAAAACATACCTAAAAACTCCAAATTAATTTTTGAATTATGAGAAGAAGGGAAATTTGTATTCAAGTGCCAGCTTTTACAGCGACTTAACCCAATGAGATCAATCAAAAAGAGCGTCTCCTGCGTCCAGATGCAGAAAGTGCTGTGGACTCGGATGCTCGGAGGCAGTTGTGGGATCGGAGCCCGGAAGCCGATTCCGGTCCTGATTATCTGATCATCTTCCTGAAAGCCAAAGTATAAATTCTGCAGCTGCAGAGAGAGAGCATTGACAGGGTGACTGGCAGAGAGGTGGCTGTTACCCAAGCGAGCTCGAGGCCAGACTGCAGGTCTGGGCAGGGAAACACCGCGATGACTCTGTCCGCTCACTGTGGGCAGAAAAGGAGTGCTTTTGAGAAAAGAAATGTGCCAGTTAAGCCTCACCCTTTGAGCTCTTGGGCAACAAGATTAACAGTAAACATGCAGAAACGGAAACATTGTCGGTTACTCAATTGGAGATCATCGGGGGGAGAAAGAGTTTCCTCTGAGACTGAACGGCAGCAGATGGTCGGAGGGAGGAGAGAGAACCCGCTGACGGAGAAGGTGTGAAAGCAGGAGCAGAAGCCTCACGGAGGTGTTAATGGCAGAAAAGGATTTACGCCGATCAAACGTTTGTCCGAAGCGGCGGCGAGGAAAGGTCGAGACATTCTCGGGGCTGGAAACCCGAAGGCAAAGGAGAAGAAAAGCAGACCGACAGGAGAGGCTGTTAATGTCAAACACCTTATCTGAGGCCTCCAGCAGGCCACAATCAGCCTCCGCATCAGTGAAGGCTGTGAAAGGGAAAGGTTTCCGTTGAAAACAGACTGAGAAAGGAGAGCAGGATGGTGCGCGTGGCTTCCTGCTGGACGGATATCATCTCTTTGTAAATCGCAGCCCGACCTGGGCTCATGACTGAGTCGGATTACAAACGATCGGCGCTATGAGCTGTCGCTCTGTCGATTTTTCGCAAACATGACGCGAGCCCGGATCTGAGCTGGAGCGAGTGAACTGACGGCCAGAGAAAACCGTGGAAAACCAGAGCGAGGAGAGCGTGAGGTAGATTGTCCATGAAGAGATGGAGGAGTTCATGCTGCTGAGATTCCGTGACCGAGGGCATCATCTGCGCCATGATTAGCATTATTATTTCTAGCTCTTCTTCTCCCTCTTACTGTTGTCTATTGAATTAGTATTTTTGAAACATCATTATTTTAGTAGATTTCTCATATTTAAAAACACTTCACAAAAACCCTGGCGTGGATGAACAGCATTTAAATTCATCTTAACAGGGACATTTTATTCGATACACGAGTAAGTTGAGGCACAGAACAGCTCAAACTCGTAAGTCAAGGTGTTACTGCATGTGCTGTTTTTTCTGCCCCACCAAAAGAAGGGTTTTAACAGATCGTCTACCATTTCCTGAAGTCTAAAACAGCCCTGTTGGATTCTTTTGAAAAGAAAAAATAGACTGAAATCGAATAACGGAGAGCAGATCATAGCATTGGAAGCAAGAAATCCCCAGCCCAGCCCTCTTACTGCTGCTACGCAGGCTTTCTTTACAGCTGCTAAAAAATTATAATGGTTTTGGGAAGACCATGTTTTCCTCGATGGGAAAACAGTGAAAATCGGTCAAATGTGTTTGTTTGCGAAACGCTCCGACAGTAACCGATTGAAGAAAAAAGAATAATAAGATGAAGTCAAACAACGAAAACAACTGAGTGACTGCTCAAAATCCCAAACTAGAAAATGATTGTCTATCCAACTGACGCAGAAACTATTCAACCGCGAACAAGACCTTGGTCTGGATCTGCTCATCTCCTGTCAGCATCTTGAGCAGCTTCAAATGGTTTCCATCTGAATGTGACGGAGGTCTCGCGGTGATTGTGAGCCTCGTCAGCAGAGAGGCTGTAAAAGTGCGTCTCTGTGTTTCACGTCTCCACATCCCCACCTTCACCCGCAGCCAAGCCTCGCTCAAAAAAGAAAGATTTGGAAAGTTCTTCCCGGCTCATGAGCACGCGACCTGCCAAAGATGCGATCATTTGGTAACAAAAAACAACGAGGACAAACAATGACCGAATAAATAAGAACACTTGCATTGTGAATGCAAAGGGTATTTTCTTTGGAAAACTATCAGGTGTAAAAGCCTCGGCTTTCGGAGTTCCATCAATGACTCGTCTTATCCGAGGTTCAACGTGTGCTCTCCATTATACTCATTATTATTCATTACTATTAATATTATAAATCCTGAGACCTTTTTTTTGATTTCTGGTCCGAATGACCGTCTGCGTTGGAGGGCACGAGTCGAGCGTCATCAATTCCGGCGCTAATGAAATACACTGCGGGCGTTTTGGACTGATTCAGTCATCGCCTGCACGGCTCTTCCCACACGGCGGGCGTCGGTGCACATTTCAGACGAACCGGGAACCTTCCTGCCGTGAGTGGGCGCTAACTCCGCACCGACATGCCACCTTGAAGGAAATTACAAGAGCAGCGTCAAGCGGATTTGGGGTGGAGAGACAAAAAGCAGAGAAAGAGAGAAGCATTGCGGCGAGCGCCCGTCCTGCACCTCCCCACCCACGACGCGACGGTACGCCGGCGTCACTGAGTTTCCCGCCGGCTTCAGCCAGATGCATGCTAGCATGCAGCCCGTCAGAGCAGCCAAAGCAAGCACAACATTACCCGGTGAGGTGTTTCTGGGTTGAGCGGGCGCCGATGACTGGAGGGGGCCACGGTGACCTGTCGGGGGCGATGTCAGACGGGTGAGGGGCGGGAAATCGCAAGAGAGAAGGGGAGGAAGACCAAAAAACGAGAACGAGAAAAGGAAGAGAGCAGGAAGAAAAGCAAGAAGTGATCACCTAAAGGCAGCGCTCCGGGGAAACCCTGGTTAGTGACTGGAGCCGGGAGGCGAGAATGAGTCCGGTTATGAAGAGCTGGAAAAGCGATCAGACTTTAGACACGGCGGGATGTGAACTTTTACCGGAGAATAAAAACATTCAAACTGAATGAAGAAACTGAAGAATGAAGTGGAAGGGCTGAACTGTCACTGTCACCGTCCGCTGTCAGTGGATCCCAAATTTCAGATGCTTTTTCTTCACACGTCGATGTGAGAAACTCTTCTGGTTGCTTTTTACGAACCTAATTTCACGTCACGTGATGCTTCACCATTTAATGCCAGTTAAAATATGGAAGTACAGAAACAATTCCTGTCATTGTTTCCCTGGCGCTGATGAATCCATTGAGAAAATCATTCTTCCTTCTTAATGTGATGTTATTGACCGAGACCTGTGTCGACCCGGCGCCACATCTCCACCCGGACTTCAAATGAAGTTTCACGTTCTTGAGGACGAGAGAAGCGGGACGGAACATGTAGTGCCCTGGGCCGCCCTGCCACGATCCCTCAGTAACTCCGAGCAGAAGTAACGAATTATTGCCTGAACAAGTTTCTTACCGTGACGAGGAGGAAAGAGGCCAAGAGGTTTCTGAAACAAAAGAAAATAAAATAAAATTCAGATGCGGCAAACTTCAATTCAGCCTTGAGAGGAGCAAAAATACCTTATTTGTTATGATTGTTGTTGAATAGTTTTTCGAGTGCTTTACAACGGTTCTGATCTGGAAAAAATGATTTCACCAATTCACATCAAACCATTCCTGCCTCACATCCTTTTCAGGAGGTTTGCTGAAAAAAGTCTTAAAATCAACAATAAAATACGGAGAGAAAAAAAGCTACCGTCACTCTTTCCAGAAAAACACATCAAGTTAACATGGAGATAGAGAAGGTACATGGACCTGCTAGAGATTTATTCCTTCATAGAGTTCATGGCTCTGATCGCTTCCAAGGAAGCATTTCTACGCTGCTTGCTTCCTGTAAAGCTCACTAATTTGACGCCGTTATTCCTTTAAATCCTCAAAATATGAATGAAGAAAGTCACCGTGATCTTTGCTTGGGACAAATGTGCAGAAGTCCGGTGTTGTTGTTGTCAATGGAAAGATGGGACGGAGGATGAGTTGCTTACCAGCGGCTTTGCCAGAGGGTTACGCAGCTTGAATGACTTCTGCAGGCTCTTATCTGAAACACAGACGGCACAGCTTGATGACGCCGAGGCAGATCGTATCGATGACCTCTGAGATCCAAACCAGCCGCTCAATCAGGAAACACCTATGTTTGGGATCAATTCCATCATGCCAACGTGTCTACATTTCCGGACGGGTTCTATGCCATCGTCAGGGAGGTCTGATCTTCCACCTCCTGCTTGGCGGATCTGACCGGGACCTCGTCTATCTCCTGCCAGCGTCCAAAACGCTGGCCCACGGGAAACCAGTTGTCGCCTGAAAGGACGCTCCGAGGAGACCGACGAGGCTCTGGAGGACTTCTTCTATGCAACGGTTTGGGAGGAAATCTTTGATTCTCAATGTGAGGACAGACTTAACTGCTGTCACTGAGACGACGTCTCAGCACAGAGAACGTCCACCCGTGTGGGAAACGAGGCTCTCCAGGGTCGCACGTTTTTTTCCCAACAAAGTCCAGATACTGACAAAAACCTCTGCCGGAGAACCAATAGATAAACGTGGGAGGATAAGATTAGGGAAGGGAAGAGGGACGACAGCGGATCAGCAGCAGCTGATTCACTTTGACAAGATGGGCCTGACAACCATCTCGAGCCACAAAGAATCTGGCAGAAACACCACGGCTGTGGGGAACAAGCCTTACGGATCTGTCTCCAAGACCCTAGCAGCACAGGCATCAGTGTATGACATGGTCTCCTGAGGTTCAGGAGCAGGTATCTTTACATTCCCTCGCAGCCCAAACACTGCAGACGCCTCCCATGACACACTTAAGTGCCAACGACTGAAGGTGACTGATGACTCTGCAGCCGCCAGCTTCTTTGCTAGGGCCTTCAGCAAAGGGACCGGTCCCACACTCCGGGCTCTGCATCCACATTCATGCAGGACAACCTCTGCGATGGTGATGAGTTTGTTCACACTGGCTCCGGACACTGGTGGACCGATAGATTTCCAGGTTATAGAAGTGCCCGGATGTTCCCGGAACCAAACGGGATTGGACTGAAAACGCGATGCAAGAAAGGCCAGAACAGGTCAGACGTGGAAACAGGACTTGCGGCTGAGGATGCATCTGGAACAACTTACTGACAAATAACAAATGGGTGAACTCTGCGATGAATATCTGGCCGGTAGGACTTTCTGATGAGCGTCGAATGGAGAAATTTGGCAACTTTATTTGTATGGACAGGCTATCACTTTTTGCAAAGCTGGGAGTTTCTAAAGCGCATCCCTTAAAGTCCTTTACGATCCAAATGTCGGCACCGTTAACGAAGCAGTCGCCCAGAGGGGTCCCTGTTCTGGGTGTGCCTTGAATGCTTGGAGGTGGTTGGTTGAAGGAGGAAAAGGATCTCCATCCCTAATGCAGAAGGACTGTCACAGGTTGCAGAGGTCCTTGTTGACTCTGAAGAGAACTTTCATTTACAGGTTTCTTCCCCGACAGTGCAGGGCGGGGGGGTTTAAAGGGCTGATGAAGGCGGTTGTCAGACTGTGGAACCAGTGCAGATCCCGAGCTCATCCTTTTCAGTGGAAAACTTACAATGTCCTCATGACTGTACGGAGTGATTTATATTCTCCCATATTTCTGCCCATCGTCTTTTAGAGACAGGCGGTTCCTCGGCAGTGTGACTACTTTCAGGTTACTTCAACCGCTAACAACGGAATTTGAACCGATCAGTTAACCTGTTGGTCCGAACACTTTTGAAGGGCTGCGTTCAGAAATCTAGGAAACTTTTTGGGCCTTTGACCGTTGAGCAATATGTGCGTTCAACCACCGGCTCGGAGATATTGGTATGAATTGTCATCAGAAACTATGAAACGTTGTGTTATTCATTCAAAATTGCTTCTTACTGCCCAGGTTGGTGTTGTGAATGACCGCCTTGCTCCACGTGCTGGACCGACTGTCTTTGTTGGATCGCACACCAAACTCGTAGGCGGTGTCGGGTTTGAGGTCGCTGATGACGGTGTCGCGGGTCGGGCAGGTCTGGTAGATCCACTTCTTGTTTCTCTCCCGGTAACGGATGGTGTAGAATCTGAGGGTGTCGACGAAACCAATAAACAAAACAACACAAAAGGCAGTTCGGCTGGTGATCCTGAAGGCCTCGGCCCAGGACCTCAGGTTCCAGTCTGACTCTCCTTTTGTGACATCCAGGTATTTTTGAGGAAAATACTTCGAAACAGCAACTGTACACAACTTAAACAAGGATAAAGAAGTAGCTGTTGATTAGTGCGCAGAGACAGACGCTAATTTAGCAGCAACAGAAAAAGCAAGTTAGGGATGTCATGGAAACAAGCTGTTGAAGATTTAAAGAGACTTGCAACTGAAGATGCAACGTGGAAGAACTTCCTGACAAATAACAAATGGGTGAACTCTGCGATAGATATTTGGCCGGTAGGACTTTCTGATGAACGTCTAGTGGAGAAATTTGGCAACTTTATTTGTATTGACAGGGTATCGCTTTTGGCAAAGCTAACCTTTGTCTACCAATGAAATGCAAAATGAACGAGGTCGATAAAATTCCAAATGAACTCAGTCATTTTGTGGCAATTTTATTGTAATAGTCGAAGAACTTCAAGGCACCCGCTGTGGTAATTGGCGATAACCTTAATCTTCACAAATAATTATAAATCCATGAATCATCTTCCCTCCAGCTATTCTATTTTAGCCATCACAAATCTCTGAATCAACCATTTCCCTTAAATTTCAAAGTGCTCCGTGGTCTAATTGCTCCACGCTCCATCCAACTGACAATCCAAAAGATAGCATAAAAATGAAACAGCCCAGCGAAAAAAACACACCGTTTCTAACCTCTCATTTCTGTCTCAGATTCCTTTTGCAAGTCAAATGTGACTTTCTTCATTAAAATAGCAAAAGAGTGCGTCACAGCCCCAAGGTGTGCTCTGGAACGATATGCCATCTCGTGATAACCACCGGTAAAGGTTGCAAATGAGCTGTCGGTTGCATCAGATACGGGACCGCATTCTAAAACGCCACTCATCAAATCTGAGGAAAAACACTGGAATATTTTATTTGCCTTGGGGGAAGCGCACCGTTATCGGGTCCTATCATCTGAGAGATCTTTACTTGTTCATGGAGGCGGCGTGTCCAGCGTGGGCTCCAAAAAACCAGGTTCTCTGCTTGGTCCAGTACTTTTTAAGTTACTCTATATATGCTTCCTTTAGGTAGACGGATGCTGGAATGGGAGATGCCGGGCAGGAGGTCTAGAGGAAGACCGAAGAGAAGATTTATGGACGTAGTGAGAGAAGATATGAAGGTAGTTGGTGTGAGAGAGGAGGGTCCAGAGAACAGGGTTAGATGGAGGAGGTTGATTCGCTGTGGCGACACCTGAAGGGAAAAGCCCAAAGGAAAAGAAGAAGAAGAAATATGCTTCCTTTAGGTGATGTTTCCAGGGAGCGCCGATGATTGACACCTGAGTGTGCCTATCTTACCAAGGCTTGACTGAACACGCGGCATGTCTTACAGACATACAACATGGTGGCTTGGCTCAGCAAGAGCAGTCGACCGGCACCATGACTGCTTGAGGCGAATGGTGAAAATCAGGCACACTGAGTGGATAAAAGATGCCGAGAAATGAATTCATGCTGTTGTTTCTTCCGGACTGGATTGCTGTAGCTTTCTCTTGTTCTGCCGTATCCTCTGTCTACCACACTCCTGCTCTCCATCCCACCGTCCTCCTCGCTCTCTCCCTTTTACCCCAACCGGTCGAGACACTGGGCCACCCACGCTGAGCTTGGATCCAGGCTTTTGCCCGCTAAAAGCCGTTTTTTGCTCCTGCACAAGGCCGAGTACCTGCTCATGGGGGATGTTGAGCGCGGCCTGGAATTGCTCAACATGTGAATGGCCATTGGACGGCGCTGATCCCGACAGCTGACCTGACTCCACGCAACTATCGGAAACTTGCTTTGAATTACAATCATGCTCGTCCAACGGCAACGCAGCTCGATTTTGATGCTTTGATGGGTTATTTTTGCCTGGCTGATGTGTTTGTAATACCGACATTTGGTGAGTCTCATTGTTGTAACTGTGAATTTTCAACGTGGTTTACACTTCATTGGTGATTCATTCATCTCAATGTATAAACATTTATAACCAATTTCATTTCCAGTGACATTTTCATACCGTCATTTCAGGACCGCTCCTTTCCTCACACGCTGTGAACACTGCGGCTAATGTATGGATTTTTGGGGGCTAACGCGCTTCTGAGGCTGGTCAGTTCCGACACTGAAGAAGACGACATTGATGGTTTTAATGTGCAGGAGGAAGAGGAAGATAGCTTTATTTCTCATATCCAGCTGCGGTCAATACTGCAGGAATGACGGTGATTGGCACGAGTGATTTGAATGAAATATAGATTGTAAGTTTGTCATCTTTCTCCGCTGATTTACCCATTTTGGCGAACGAGACGTGAAGCTGAAGACACCCATGTCTGTCTGCACTGCTGTGAAGGGAAGCCACTCACCCGTCCTCCAGGCAGTGGTTGAGAATGTCTCCATCGTATGGTGCCTTCAAGTGGTTTCCCCAGGACAGCAACACGGCGGTGGGGCTGACGGAATCGATGACCAGGTGAAGCGGCATTTCCAGGTTCACCTTCCCTGCATGTCGGACAGAAAGCCGGTGAGACGTCTCTCTACCACGTCACCGGCAGACCTCCATCCGTCCTCGTACCCGTGCAGTGCTTTTTCACGTCGTTGGCGGGGATGGGTTGGACTGCCACCAGGTACTTGGGCTCAGCTTCTGAAAGGGGGTCAAAGGTGAGGCTGGGTTGATCTACTGACAGTCTAAACAACATGAAAATGTGATTGGATTCTCGCACACGCTTGAATTTTGATGCGATACAAACTTTGAATGTAGTTCACTTTTTCTTTCTGAAATGCAAGACTTTTTTTCCCTAATTTCCAGATCAATCTGAGGCAGGCATATTATCATTATTTTATTTTTTTCAGTTTCCTTTGGATGTCGAGGCAGTGTCTTTTTTCAGTTCTGAGCTTCATGTGTTCTGGAGTCGAACCGGTTCCGTAAGAAGGATGGATGGAAACGTGAGATCTTCCGTTCCTTTTAATTGTAACGAAGCGTTATGCTCGACCCCATCTCCACCCCCCCGCTAAACATACATGCTAACGCACAAGCGCACACACTCCCTCACACACCTGAAGCTCTTGAAAGGATGGCAGCTTGTAATGATCCAAATCCACCCAAGATAAACATTTCTCACATCCAGCAATTAGCTGTGTTTAGTTTTTGCAAATGCAGCCTTTCAGTCAGTGTAAAATCTGTTTCTAAACATAACAGAGGCTTCACACACTGGAACGTTTAAAACAATAGATTCCTGCTGTTCGACCAGTTTTGATGGATTTTCTTAATGCTTCCACTAAACGGGTCGGAGACATTATTATGGGGTGTAAACCGAACTCCAGTCAAATGTTAGGGATTTTAAAAAAAGGACCTCATCGGATTGGCGATGGGAAAGGATCAGTTCTGGACTTCAGTCCAAGATTTTGAAACCCTGACAGTGTTTAAAATGTTTCTCCATTTCCCTCCAGTCCAGAACGGGGATCCTGGCAACGTGTTTTATCATCACCGAACAGTGGCCAAACCGCGAAGGGAAAACAGAGCTGGCCGGCGACGAAGGACGAGGTTCAGCTGCTCTGCTGAAGCTACTCCAGAACAGTTCATCCAGAAACCTGATCTTAGACACCTGCTCCAACCCTCAGCTTTCCTCTGAGAAGGAATGTGTTCCCCGGGTCCTCCGAGCCTGAACGTTGAGGGCGGGGACGGTGGAGTGATCTTATCTCTCCTACTCCCGGTTGTCACAACTGAGATGTCAAAGTTGGACTAACTAGTCGACCGATATAATTTCAACGATTTTGAAACATTCGATCGTATCCAAGAAAACCGAGGGATCGCGGCAATTGTTGTTGGTGTGCATGGTAACAAAATGAGCTAGCATACATTTTGAAATGTCATGGCTGTAATTTCAATGGTCGCAATTCCATTCATCCCCGACATTAAATCTCAATGGAACGGATGTTTTCCTGAAGCAGCATCAAGCAGTGAACTCCAGACTTCCATCTGATAAATCACTTTTTGAAGGAAAGTAATGATACTTTATTGCAATTAAGGTCACAGTAAATAACATCTTTTGGTGAATTTTTCTTCCTCACCCATCTCAGCTTCGTAAGGATTCCCATTTTCGGGAATTGGGATGAACTGTTTGGAGAACAAGCTGCCACCGTATCCCAGGATGTATCCCTCCAGCTTCACGTCTGGACTTGGACGCACGAACTTCATCACAATGGTGTCGCCGGTGGCGTTGATCTGAACCTTCATGCTCTGGCGCCGCACTGAGGAGAGAGAAGAAGGGAAGCATCCACGATCAGCACTTTATCCTACTTTATCTATTCATTGATGTCAGAGCCTCTCCGGGCCGGGGAGGACGTGGGACTGGTTGTTTCTACGGTCTGACTGTCGTGGAAGCGGGAGAGAGCTCTGAGGGGGCGGCCGGTCATTCCGGAGCAGACCGGGCCGGTGAGCTCCAGGACATTCCTGTGGTGTTGGGTGATGGAGTGGAACCAGCAGGTGGAGGAGAAGCTCGTTACCCTCTCGATGAAGGAGCAATAGAACGCGGTCAGGATTGTGTTGCTGACCTCAAATGACCTCAACTTCCTGAGCAGGTGCTGCCGCTGGTGACATTTCCTGATCATCTCCTCGGTGTTGGAGGAGAACTTCAAGAGGTTGTCAAGGACGGTGCCGAGGTATCTGCACCCCTTCGCCGTTTCTACCGGCCGCCCCTGAACGGTGGTGGTGGTCGCCTCCGCTAGTTGCCTCTGCTTGCCGGAGAAGGTGACGACCACGTCCTTGTTCTTGTTCACATTCAGCTTCAGGCAGGAGGCTTCACAGCAGAGCCACTGTTCCTGGGTTTCCTCTCCGGTAGCCTTGTCGGTTCACAGCATGTAGGTGTTTTTGACCTCCTTTCTGAACAAAGTGCTTTGGAAAATAATGGACAGATACTCAAATGGATCGAAAAACTCCGAGGCAGGAGTTTTTCTTCCTGACGATTTTCAAAGGGGTCGGTCGAGTTCAGACACTAATTAGAGGCACACCCTGGTCTTTCGGCACCGGCTGATTTCCGGATTACAGACAGCATGTCGAGCTAATGCTAGCGTAGGTACTACCTTACTGGCTGGACTGAATCATTCTTTTCCAAATGTTTTCCACAGTCGGTGCACTCGGTCAAGCGCTTCCTGCAGCAGACGCTCTACTTCTTTTTCATTTTACGTGCGTGGGCGTACGTGCGTGCGCGCGCATGCACGTATGCGTGGGCGAGCGTTTAGGCCCGAGGTTTTAGTTAGCTTGCTACAGCTTGTAGCTTTGCGTTGGGTCTGCGCAGCTAACACCTGGGACGTTGGGAAGGTGAAATGAGGCGTTGAGGTGAATGAAAGGAGCTTCTCATTGCAGCTGATAGTCAGCTGTAATTGGGCGTTCTGGCCGGCAGCGGCATGTTCCTACGGAGAAGGAGATTTTCCACTGAATGTTTGTCAGGATGTTTGCTCAGTGGATTGCAGCGGCGAGTCGAGTCCTGCAGCTCCATTCTTGGCTGATGTAAAACACATGAAAGGAAACGTCCCTCAGTCAGGAAGACGTGGCGGTTTATCCACTTCCACTGTCAAAACAAGCTGCTGATACTTGACTCTGTCAAAGCGCCAGCAACCACCGGCACCTGGGGCCTCTTCACACTCGGCGCGAAAGGACGCAGAAAGTCGTTCACATGTTCTGGGATCTTGCACGTCTCCGATGGAGACACTTTCCACATCCACTTCTTCTGACAGACTTGACGCTTTTCTTTGAAATATTATGCTACCAAAACAACATCTGAACTCTTTTCTCCCCCTTTGAACAACGAGATGATCCCATTTTAACGATGCCGGGCTGATGTGAAAATCCTAATATTTCTAAGATTATTATTGGTGTTTTTTTTCAGATTTCTTTCAGACATTTTGCAAGAATTGTGATTTTCCTAATTACATTGTGAGTGTTACGTCTTACGTGAGATAAAGTTCTAACAGTCACGAGTTATATACATTTTTTTTCCAAAACGGCTGCTTGTTCTTGCAACCAAAGATTGAACCTGAAAGATTGGGATGGTTTTGATTGGTGCAGACGAAGTGCACGTTAAACTGAACCTTTCTTTCTCGACGCCGATGAGTCTTGTCAAGTAGCTCATGTCTGAAATCAGCCGGCGTGTCGCAGTAAAAGCTCATTATGGCCAAGGACTGACAGAAGAGTAGGTTTGCAGTATGTCGAGCTCATAAACATCGGCGAAGGCGCTTTCATCTGAGCGCCAAACCAGCTGCCGCCGCTTTTATTGGGTTCGATGGGAGGAGTTTGATTTTTTCTCGTTCTCGGAGAAAACAAAGCGGCTGAAGCGGACGTCAGCCGGGTGAGCGCGTCTCTTTGACCTTATCTTTTCAGACATCAGGGGTTCAAATTTCTTTTAAATCATACCTGCATTGAACACACAGTGTTTGGATGTATATCGCTATTAAATGATATTTTTTTCGGATGCACAAAAAAGGCGATGCGCGCAGCCGTTGTGTTATCTGAATCCACGCTGTTTCGATATTTTGCTCTCCGAGCTGCTCGACGCAGTGGATGGGGTTTGCAGCATCGGCGGTGTGTCACGTCACTGGAGCCTTGGACGGCTGCTGCAGTAAAGCACTTCACCACAATCATGTTTTTCAGCCACTCGCTTTTTTTTTTTAATGACAGAGGTGCCAACTCCCAGCTGCAATAACTGTGCTGAGATATTTCAGAGGCAGACCAGATGTGAGTGTTCGGCGGCTTCCCTTTGACGACGGGGACTTTATCGTCTTACATAATAACCCAAGCAGGCGGGAAAGTCAGGTTACATCATGAAAAAGCTCCGCCCCTTCAGGCCAGCACCTGCCAGGCGCCACCTTCCACATCCAAAACCAGACTGCAGAACGCACAGGGTTACCTTTGGCATTCATTTCATCATTCAAAAGGGTATTTAATGTCATGTAAAAACAACGTGGTTATAGATTCTGCACAAGCAGGTTTCTATCAAGTTTTCATCAGTGCAAGTGTTACTTATCATTTGAGTTTGGTCGATTCTTCATGACAAGCGCGCTGTCAGTTTGTCATTCACTCATTATTTCAATGCACTTTTATTCCCTTGTTTCCACATAAGTCAGTATTTCAACACTTTTCAACACAAACATGTTTTTTCATGCGTCTGCACGACTGAGCATACAACGTCCTTCCAGCCAAACCCTGACACAAAACCCTCGACTTTGTCATCAATTACATTTATCAATACTACTTATTTAATAACATTGCTTTTTACTTTGCACCTCCCTCTCAACTAGATAGCTTATATCCTTCTTGTCCTTCCCAATGTAAGGACGAACAGATGTTGCACTTGCCTCTAGTCGTCTTTGCATCGATGCAGTGGAGCACGATGGTCCAGCCAAGCAGCAGCAGGAGGGAGAGAAGAGGGGAGGCCATGACCTCGGCCAGCGTCTGGGAGAGGAGGAGGATGAAGAGGTGACCAAGTGGATGGAAGTGATGGCAAAAGAGGGGAGGAGGAGTGACCACGAGCTGCACAACTTCGCCAAGTTCTCTCAGGACTTGTTCAGCCGCAGGATCTCCTCCGAGTGGAGAGGACCACAAGCACTTCGGCATCTATAGCCTCCGATGGGAGGAGTGGCCAGGTGACATCACCGACCCCCCTACAACCTCCTCCCTCTTTCGCATTACTCCACTGAACACATCACGGCAGTCTCCCCGGTGCAGACTTTGACTGGAGCTCGGCAACACAGCCAAGAGCATCGAAAGAAGTTTCATGAAGACCTCTAATGCTACAGTGATGATAATAATAACTGTTATCATCATTATTTTTATCTTATTGTCCCCCAGACTTACGGCTCTCTTTGAATTTACAATTGAAAAAATGATCCGGTCACACTTGTTTCCCCTTTTTTCGAAGAATTTGCTTGTCATTTTCTTTCTTGCATCAGATCATTAGATTTCATTTGTCTGACAGAAACTTCATTTATTTGAAATGGTCATTTAAAAAGATGGCCGGAAAATTTGGCAAAACAGTCAAAACCTCCCTCCTGATTTCCTTGCTTTCGTCAAAGCCAACAGGAGCCCCCCCTGCCGGTGAACCTCAGGCTGATAATTAATTGCACATGAAATTGACAGCAAGTGAATGCAGCATTGGATCGGCAGACGGGGTCCGGCGGGGCTGGGAGCCACCCGGGCAGAGGGGCCAGACTGGGCGGGTTTCCGCTCAATCCTGCTGCTTTTCATTGAGTTGGGGACGAGAAAAATATAGCGCCGGGCGAGGAGATGAAAACTGGACTGCTTTTGAATACATATGGCAACTATCTGGCCTACCTTTGCACATTTGATCAATTATCTTCCATGAATTCTTTATGTTTTTCATGCATTTCTTAGAATTTTAATGTGTGTATTGATTCCATTCTTTCACTTTCATTGGTGGCCCTTCAATGGTACAAAATCCTATTGTTCATGAACAGGTTTGACTCCCTGCAGATTCGGTTTTCTACCTCAGGGCGCACAAACTTTTAGCTGCGGGGTCAAATTTAGTTTTGTAAAAACCGAGCAGCGTGACTGACCTTTGGTGGATGAGGTGGACATGAAGGCGTAAAGTGTGAAATGGATGCGAGGTCTGTTTCCATTGTGCACTTTATTGTTAACAAATACATGCATTTAAAAAAACAATGACATGACAAGTTGCTAGTAGAGTTAGCATGCTAAATATTGTCTTCCTTCCTCCCTGGGTTGTAGTGCCGCTGAAAACGACTTTCCAATCTGCGCTTTGTGGGAAAGCTGGTGCGTGCTGGCCATTTCCCACCTTTTTTGTGCTGCATTTGAGATCAAGTCCAGAAAAGAAGAGGAACTCAGCATTAGAAAAGGTCAACTGTCGACGTGGTGCACCATCTGAAGGTACTTATCAGATATCACGGGGGAAATAGAGAACCGAGGCCTTTAGGATAACATAATACTTTGTTGATCCCCATAGGGGAAATTCTATTCTCACAGCAGCAACAATAACAATATCAATAAATAGGAGTAAAAATATAAATAAGAGAGACAATTAAAAAGATAGTCAAAAGTCAAATATCTATCAAAAAAAAAGGATAGGCAGCAAGGTGAACAGCAACAGGGACAAAATAGACAACGGAATGAAAAAAAATAAAAATAAAAATAAAAATGAAAATGAAAATGAAAATGAAAATAAAATAAAGATAAAGATAAAGATAAAGATAAAGATAAAGATAAAGATAAAGATAAAGATAAAGATAAAGATAAAGATAAAGATAAAGATAAAAATAAAAATAAAAATGAAAATAAAAATAAAAATAAAAATAAAAATAAAAATAAAAGATTAATTAATAAATAAAAAAAACAGCAAGGGTGAGAATAGACGACCAAAAAGGACAAGAAGAAGGACAAGAACAGAAAGAGAGTGCACAGAAGCACAGATGCTCCTCCAATGCAGACTGTTGTTCTCCAGGCTGATGGCCGTGGGCACGAAGGAGCGTCTTTGAATGTAAATGTCTCAGACGGAAGTTCTTGAGATCAGTCCCTGCAGGCCGTGGAAAGCAAAGCTGAGTGCGGGAGAAGTTTGCTCACCTCCGGTCCACCGGTAATCTTCGTTTTGATGCGTATGTTAGTTTCACAGAGTCTTGCCAAGACTTTTGTTGAACTGGGTGGGTTTTCAGTTGCGGTCGAGGGGAAAACTGTCAGGCTTATCTGGCAACGCTGATCCTGGGCTGCGTTTGGAAAGAGGTGGTCACACGCCTGTCAATCATGGACACGCGTGGACTACATTAAGCATCTATTTTACAACTATGGTCAATCTGAAATCCTCCATAAACCCACCGTATGTTTCTGAACGCTGGAAAGAACCTGAATCCATAGAGAAGCAAAAGCATGGCGCTGCGATCATTCCACTGGATTGGGGGGTTCAGATGATTTATCTGTCTGCGCCGCCATTATCTATTCATACATTCATTTCTTTATATGTTTGTGAGATTTCAATGGCTTTGAGAGATTGTGAAAATAGTGCAATTCAAAAACACACATTCGATTTAAATATTTGTATTTATTTTTCCAACAATCATTCATTGTGAAACTGTCTTTCTTATGGATTTTTTTCTTTTTTTTTACCGGTGAGGTCAGATTTATCTGTTGTTTTTTAAAAGCTCGACGTGTTCCATGCTGGCCCGGCGTAGTCCCAGCGCTTGGATGCGGGTGGTAGGACACTTATTGCATGCCCACACAAAACAACGGAATTGGAAAGGGATTTGGAGGCAGCGCAGTCTTAACAACAAATAAAATCTCCTTGAAAGTCGTAAATTTTTGTATCTGCACCGTTTCTAAATCTTTCTTTTTTGTAGGCTTTTTAAATTTGGATATCATCAACCCATTCCTTTTATTCACTTTTTTGATTAAACCAATGTAACAAACTGAAAGTTTTGGTGAAAGTGATCATTTTGTTTCTATTGAAAAGAGTATTTTCGGAGTGTAAAGTTTTTGTGGGAGTTTTAAGATTACTGACATACAGTATTAATCATTCTTTTTCATGTAAAAGCAAAGTTTGCACGATAACTTGTGAATCTCCTGTTGGGTCAAAGGTTTTTGGCTCTGGAAAATGTTCCATTTGTGTCCCAGTTAAGGCCCTAAAGTGCCTCTGCCGCTCCGGAGCTTGTTTGTTGCAGTCAAGCGACTCCACACCTCGGTCCGTAAAACCTAAACACCCACATCAAACGGCAGTTAATTCGATACTGCTACATCGTCGCAGGCATCTGCAGACCATTAGGCTAATGAGGCCAACGCCGCCAACTAGGCTAACGAGTTGTTGCAACCTCTGGCAGGTTAAAGGCAACAACAACAAATGGAAACAAGCAGTGATGCAAATTAATCTGCTTGTAATGCCGCGGCTATGTGCTCCACTTGGAACGGAGATTGTCTTCAATGTGATTTGAAAGTGGACAAGAGCAGTAAAAACCTGCACAAATCCACACTTTATGGAGCTCACATGCTAATAAACATGGTTCTGCTACTGCTAATCATTTTACAACACGAAAACATGTTGAATACCTTAATTGTCAGCACAGGAACACTTTTACTGTAGCTTGAATTGAGACGCGAGTCTTTCCTTGACCTGCTAAAACTGGTGCTCTCTTTTTTCTGTGTGTGTGTTGGTTTTATACAAAACAGAACAGCCAAAAATAGGTCATTTTGAGATGACTTCTGGGTTTTCTGAGATTTCCTTCTCGAAAATCCAAAGCTTTTTACTTTTCTTGTTTTCTTATACTCTCTTTAGTCATTTTTCAAGAGACTTCCCGCCAATATCCTGGATAAGCTGTGAATGAAAGTCAAACTAACACGCGTTGAAATGCAAAGTTTGCAGGCCGGAGCTGCTGGGCCAATCAGAGGGCTGCATGGGGCGGCGGTGGAACCTGCGCTGCATCACAGTAACAAGCGCTGACGCTTATGTAACCTGGCGGACAATGATGTCTTTGTGGAGCAGCCTGGACGGCGTCGGACCGGCCTCCAGCAGAGCCTCGGTGTGAAGGCCGGAGCTCGGGTCCCGGGACCGGACAGCACATCTGGAAGCTTGAGACATCTGTCGCTTCCTGCCGTTCCAGCAGAAGACGGATGACTGAGAGGAAGAGAGAGAAGAAGGGAAGACGGCGGCTTTATTAGTAGCCGATGCAACAATTATTGGCCTTTTTCTTTCTGATGATTTCTTTTCTTTTGACACTGCGGGTCAAGTTTCCTCACAATTTCCCTGCAACATCTCGTACCCGTTTCCAGTTGCAGTCCTGCAAACTTGAAAGTTGTTTTTTTTTCAATTCGACGAGCAATATTTTTCACGTCGTTTGTCATGAGGTTGTTTTTCTTTGCAAAAAAGAAAAAGGGATCTCCGTCCGTGGATGTGAATGTGCGAGCATGAATGACCACACAAAGAGTTCCTCAGTCCTGCTGGGAAACTGGCAGAGAGGAGGGGAAATAATGACGGCCGCTGGTTGGTGGTAGAAGAAAAATGATTCCTAAGTTCCATCCAGTTATTTCTTCTCTAAGTGACTCGGCAGATCTGTGATCTTTTAATCACCCCCCTGTTTTTAGCTCAAACTTTGTCAGGTTATATAATAAATCCACGTCATTCCAAAGCGGTCTTGAAGTTTGAGGTCTGCGGTGAAGAAACGGACGGCTTTGGCACAAAATGGAATTGGACCTCTTTTTTAATTTTCTTAACCAGAAAATCTAAACAAACATCTGAACTACATTGAAGTCAACATTCAATTACCTACTAAAATAAGCACAACTCCCTGAAAGGAAGTCACAATTCATATTCTTTTCTATTCTTTTTATACCTTTGCATGTTCATGCCCAAACAAGAGCCTCTTGTCAAAAACAAACTGGCAAAAACACAGGAAGGAAGTTGTTGTGATTCTCAGGACTGGTCCAATTATCCATCTAAATGTACGTAATGGCCCAGATTCAGTGAATGGCTGAGTGAAGGAAGCTTCTGTCCAATCGCTGGTCTTCCAGTCTCTCCAGGTGACTGGAAGAAACAGACATCAAACTTCCATGACTGTCCCTTCTCATTAGACATCGGCACTCGGAGACATATTCATATCACCATTCATGACATCCTGCAGCGCTACGCATATACCATGTTCATTTGTACATATATGTATATACCATGTCTATTTGTACATTTATGTATATACATGTCCATTTGTATATATATGTATATACCATGTTCATTTGTACATATATGTATATACCATGTCCATTTGTACATATATGTATATACATGTCCATTTGTATATATATGTATATACATGTCCATTTGTACATATATGTATATACATGTCCATTTGTATATATATGTATATACCATGTCCATTTGTACATATATGTATATACATGTCCATTTGTACATATATGTATATACCATGTCCATTTGTACATATATGTATAAACATGTCCATTTGTACATGTATGCATATAAATGTCCATTTGTACATATATGTATATACCATGTCCATTTGTACATATATGTATAAACATGTCCATTTGTACATGTATGCATATAAATGTCCATTTGTACATATATATATAAACATGTCTATTTGTACATTTATGTATATACATGTCCATTTGTACATATATGTATATACCATGTCCATTTGTACATATATGTATATACCATGTCCATTTGTACATATATGTATATACATGTCCATTTGTATATATATGTATATACCATGTCTATTTGTACATTTATGTATATACATGTCCATTTGTACATATATGTATATACCATGTCCATTTGTACATATATGTATATACATGTCCATTTGTACATATATGTATATACCATGTCCATTTGTACATATATGTATATACATGTCCATTTGTACATATATATATACCATGTCCATTTGTACATATATGTATATACATGTCTATTTGTACATATGTGCATATACCATGTCCATTTCTACATATATGCATGTATCATGTCCATTTGTACATATACAGTATGTATATACATGTCCATTTGTATATATATGTAGATACCATGTCCATTTGTACATATATGTATATACCATGTCCATTTGTACATATATGTATAAACATGTCCATTTGTACATATATGTAGATACCATGTCCATTTGTATATATATGTATATAACATGAATATACCATGTCTATTTCTATATACATGTATAGACCATGTCTTTTTGTATATATGTATAATAATGTGCATATATGCATATGTCATGTCTATACACTGTGTATATGACTTGTGTATTTAGTATCCCGTCCACAGCCTGAGCTGGGAGCTCTCACTGCTAAGTGTCACAGTGCTGCACAGACAATTCAAAATCTGGAATCTTGAGGTCCTCTAACGTGTGATCAGGTCCCGGCGCGGGTCCTGCTTGGGTCCCGACGGGCCCCTGACCTGAATTCTGCGGGTTTCCCGGGGACGCATCCACCCTCCTGACGGGGTCCCGGTGAGAATCCTACTGTGAGGCTCGACTTCTGAACCGAACCGTCTTCCTTCCGGACGTGGTAGCATGATAGGATCCTGAAGGCGGCCCTGACACCAGACCCGATGAAGGTCCTGAGATGATTCTGAGTCCTTATTGAGTGCTGAATGAAAACCTGTTTTAACCCTCCTCAGTTTACATGTCCAGATGAGCGGCAGTGGTGCCGACACTCAGCTTTGGACGAGGGTTGCTTTCCATGTTTGGGTTTTCAAGGTACTGACGGACATTCTTTGACATGAATCGCTGCTTCTGTCTTTGTCTCAAAGGTCCACATCAATGAGACGAGCCGTCTCAGAAAAATGTGAGGCAAAATCTGACCATCATCCGGTTTTCCAGTTTGAAAATCCTCATTCCCTGCAGTATCCTGGATCCCGACGTCTGAGATGCGAGAAACTCACGGGGAGAGCAGCCGAGCTGCAAGGCTGCAAAGAGGGAATCCAGATTGAGGAGGGCAGGGCCAGAAAAGAGCCGACTGTAAGTATGGCATGATGAACCAACACTCCGAGCGTCCAGATTCTCAGAGGAGGTTTTCCTCTGTTTTTGTCATACTTCTGATTTTGCCGGACGGGATTCTGTCTGCACTTGAAATCATTGAGTCTTATTTATGGTGAGGAAGCTGATGGGTGAAGTGCCACCATCTTGATAAGCAAAAGTTAAATCCATATTCAGCAAAGGTAAGAGTTAATGCCGTGAGAGTTTGCGTCAGGATTTATAGCTGCAGATTTAAATGCGTGTGTGTGTGTGTGTGTGTGTGTGTGTGTGTGTGTGATTTATCGCCTGGTGTTTTATTGGCTGTATCTGTCTTCTAATAAACGATATTTTCCAGCCACCTTCACGCTCATGTTTTGTTCTTATTTATGGCCGGTCATTTCATAGAAAGGATTGCTCCTCTCTGATTTATTCTTGCGAGGCCGTGAAGCTCTCGTCTCCACGAGCCTCCGGTTTCATGATCAGTCTCATACAGGAGTGGAAATGATTTGTTGTTATTCTAATTTATTGAAGTATCCAAGAGTTTGAATATTTAGGGTCGACCAACCGTCAGCATGGGAAAGAGCTGGAAAGAACAGGTGAGGGCAGTGAGCGGCGGATGGAGGAGAGGATCAGGGGAGATGTAAAGAGACTGAAGGGGACGGTTTCTGAGCCGGCCTGCAGGGCCTGGAGATGGCAGAAGAACTGGAGGAGGCAGAGAGAAGACAAAGCCGGAGAGGCCAGACGGAGACACGTGAAGAGGAGGCGGAGGATATCGGGGGAAGGTCGTTGGAGGTGGAGCTGCCGGCCAGGAGGAAAAGGGGGAAGACCAAAGACGTGGATGGACGGATGCACGGACGGATGTGGTGAAGGACGTGCCCATATGTCGGTGGGGCTCGGGAAGGCGCAGAGGACGGGGCGAGTCTGAGACGGATCGTAATCAGGGAGAAGCCGAAAGAAGAAGGAGGAAGCGAGCAAGGGTCCATTTTGTTTTGCCTCTTTAATTTAAGGAAAAAAAGCTGCAAAAGAAACATCTGTGATTCGTCCTCCTTCTCCTCTCACACCTGATCTTCCTCTCCTCTCTCTCTGCAGATGCACTGGACGTCTGAGCGACATGCAGGTAGACCGAGGACAGAGACTACGAGGGAACGAGGAGGCCGGGAGAAGGGAAAGGGGAAGGGCCGCTGGTCTGTCTCCTGTCGGTATTTTGGTTTTCCTCAAACCGTGGTCCACACCTCAAATCTTCAAAGTATGTGCTGCATTTGTGACGTCCCATGATGGGGGCCAGTGGTGTCCAATTATGTAGTTGAACAGAAAATATCTTCGTATTATCTGTATTTTAAAATTGCAATTCAGGGCCGTGCAGCCCCCCCCCCCCCGTTCCCATCATCCTGGTCATTTCAGTGGTTAGAAAACCGCTTGCAGACGAAGCCTGTGGGGCTGCTGTTAAGGTTTCAGGCCACTCCCTCAACCCTGGACACCCTTCTTCTTTACCAAAGCTTCAGAGATGCCAAAGAGCAACTTTGTCGATGGAAAAAAGGGAAGTTCGAATGAAATCGAGGATTTCGATTATTTTTTTTTTTGTCTTAGCGTTATGAAAACAGACGACATCATGACCGTCATCAATGCAAAGCTTGACCTCAATGTTACTGCACACTGTAACATCAAACCACAAACACTGAGACAGCCTGATAACAGCATGACCATGGAGTAGAATAGAAGAAGCCTACGACAGGGTGCACAGAGACGAACTATGAGGAAGTCTGGAGAGGCAGAGAGGTATGTGAGACTGGTGCAGGACATGTATGCTCGCTGTGAGACAGTGGTGAGGTGCTGTAACAGAGGTGTAATAGAGAAGTTCAAGGAGGAGGTGGGACTTCATCAGGGATCACCTCTGAGCCCCTTCTTGTTTGCAGTGGTGATGGACAGGCTGACACATGAGGTGAGACAGGAATCTCCATGGACCATGATGTTTGCAGATGACACTGTGATCTGTATTTACAGCAGGGATCAGGCGGAGGAACAACTTGAGAGGTGGAGGTTTGCTCTGGAAAGGAGAGGAATGAAGGTTATTCGCAGCAAGACAGAATAGATGTGGTTGAATGAGAGGAGCCTGGCTGGAAGAAGAAGAGTATAGATTAGAATAGAACAGGATTTGGATCAAGACAATACACTTTAAGATAGTTTCATTCTAAACAACAACTGATGTCCTGTACAGAGTTCATTGCTATTGCTAACTTTAACTTTTGTTAGTAATTGCTGAAGTTCAGATACCTTCACCATAACTTCATTTGAACTCTATCGTGAGCACTTTACAACTGTCCCAGTCATCCATCCATCCATCCACCCATCCATCCATCTGCCTGTCATGCTGCGGTAGCCTATCCCAGCTGTCATTGGCCGAGAGGTTCGACACATGCGGACAAACGACCGTTCACGCTCCCATTCACACATCTGGGCAATTTTTCCAGCGTATTCCAGTGAACCTCCCGCATGTTTTTACACTGTGGGAGGAAACCGGAGGACAGTCGGCATTGGGAGAACATGAGTCCTCCCAGAAGGGCCCCTGTGGGAATCCGACCAGGGTCCTTTGTGCTGCGAGGCTGAAGCCCCGGTGCCGGCCGGTCCCTGGCATGTGTCTAAAAATGATTCAATTGCCGCTCAAATGACTTTAAATTGGATCTTTAATCCTCTCCATAAAACCAGCCACACAAATTGTCTGCCCGATACGTCCACCCTGACACAAAACACACAAGTAAATACACTTGTCAGTGGTTTTTCTCTGCTGCCGTCGTTGCGTTTGGTTACGCGGCCGTTCTTGAATGAGCACCGACAGCTGCGTCCAAACGAGCAGAAAAACCCTGTGTTTCCCATTACACGTCCTTGAAACGAAACATGATGTCACCTACTTGGCTGCCCGTCGCCCTCTGAACGCTCAGAAGAAGAAACCTCTGCTTTTTCCTCGACGACTGAGAATATACTCCCTGGAATTCCCCCCGCCGAGGACCTGCGAAGGATGATCTCATGTTGTTCCTTCGCTTCGTCTCCTGCTCTCCACGTCTGAAAGATCCTACAGCGGGACAGGACAGAAGATACTAAAACAAAACAATTCTCTCCCTCCGTTGCCCGGAGGATTTGAATGAGAGACATTAATATCCCAAATGCAGATGCTGCCAAAGCAGTGACCGTCTGGCGGACGTGATGAGCCGCAGCCGTGGGTAAACTGAAGTCAATATTGCAGTTGTTTTAATTCATCACGTCTCTGTATGAGAACATTCTTCTTCATGGATTTTACGACACAACATCTGTTTTCAAACCCTGTCTTATATTACACTTCGATTTCAGCTCAATTTTAATTCATTCGCTCATCATTTTTACGGCTCGTCCTGCGGTCGCGGGGCCGGAGCCAATCGCTGCTGTCACTGCGTGAGATCGCAGAGCAGCATGTCGATTATAGATCTGTAAATACTCATTCTCTCATTGGGAGGTCAAATACAGACATGCAAATATTCACTCGCTCACTTACGGTCCGACCAGGTTGATCTCCAATCAACCAGCTGCGTGTTTTGGGACTGTGGCAGGAAACCCACACCGCTAACAGGGCTAACTCCCGCCTTAAGCTAACAGGGCTATCTTCAGCCTTAAGCTAACAGGGCTAACTCCAGCCTTAAGCTAACAGGGCTAACTCCAGCCTTAAGCTAACAGGGCTATCTTCAGCCTTAAGCTAACAGGGCTAACTCCAGCCTTAAGCTAACAGGGCTATCTTCAGCCTTAACTAAATTGTGGCTCTTCCTTGGTAGATGCTACATTAGCCCTTTTTTGTTTCTTTGCTCCTCTACTTATTTGATTTTTATGGCTTGCAATCTCCACACAGAATCCTGGTCAGGATGGAACCAGAGACCTTCTTGGTCTCCTTTTTCCATCACTGGAAACAATCATTTCATTTCAACTTTGTTTGAATGCTGAGGCAGGTTTTGATAGTGTTTCTTAAAATCTAAGAACTGCCTTCCACCTCACAGCAAGAGGGACCCTGGTTGGATTCCTTCAGGGGGGGTTTCTGTGTGGAGTCTGCATGGTTTCCCTCTCCGGTTTCCTCCCGCCGTCCAAAAACATGCAGAGCATCAAGTGGAAAAACTGGAGAAAGCGGCCAGATGTGGGAACGAGCGAGGGAATGGTTGATGGTGTCTCTTCGTGGCCCTGCCATGGCTGAACCGCCTCTCGCCCGACGACTCCGGCATCGACGCCAGGAGAAGCAGTCGATAACGGACATGCATATTGTTAGCGATCGTTCTTGGAAGCTAACATTGCCGGTTTGATTCCCTGCTGGTCCAAGTGTTGTTGAGCAAGACGGCGAACCCCTAACTGCTCCCCTGGCGCCGCTAGATGGCAGCCAACTGCTCATGCTTCATCCATTGCGGGTCAAATGCAGAGAGGAATTTCCCACAAGGGATTAATAAAGTATCATAAATTAAACCAAGACATTTGTGCGGTGTTGGCAACACGTGTCCCATTACCAGTTTGAAGAAACACAAACACCAATGATAAACAGCACCAAAATCCATTGCTTTTCCTGCAATGATCCCATCTCACCTGGTCACTGGTTAAATAAAGATAGGGCTCTGTCACATGGACTGATATTTGATGTTTGCTCCCAGTTCCCTTCCACCCTTTTTCACTGAGTGAACGCAAACAGTTGCATTTGATGACAGGAAATAACATTTCTTGATGTAAAATGCTCAACATTTTTTGTTGAGCATTTGTGTACCAAACTTGTCAAACCACGAGTGAGGGTTTTGTTTTTTTTAATGAAGAAACAACCCAAAACATATGGACAGTGAAGGTCAGACACGTTGCTGTATACATTGAAAAAATGAAAAACAACCCGAAACTGTTTTCTTGACCACCAACCCGATGTGGTTTCTGGGTGTAAGATGACCTTCCCCCTCCTGAAGAATGTGCCGTTTTACGTTGTTTTGGTTTTTACGTTGAGCATGTCATCACATTACGCAACACGTGCACACACATTCCTTCCCTCAGCACTCCACACATTTTCTGTTTGTCCTTTCTGCTTGTCTTTGTGTTCGACGCTCAGCCGTCACCACCCCCCCCCCCCGGCCGAGAAGAACACGGAAAAACGTTGCCTTTTCCATCGGGTTTGACGTTCCACACAGCAACTTTCACATCAACGTTCAAAGAGAAATCATGTTTCGTCAAAGAAACTGAACTGAAGTGTTCAAATGATTCCGTTTAAAATGACGGATGCACGTATGTAGATATTTCATATGTAACTTCACATAATAACTGATGCTGCTTTGAAGATAGAACCATAGTAGCAGAAATAAGAAGAACATCGAAATGAAAAAACAGCATTTGGGAAAAAGAAAATACGCAGTAGCAGAGAGAAAAGTAGTGAGAGTGATGTCAATAATTCAATATATGAATATTAAACATAATCTGTGAATGACAATGTTAAACACAAAACGCAACCATGTTCATTTCCGCTTCCTTGTCATTTTATCAATAACACGAACAAAACGCAACTGGAAAATAAGTATTTTGATGTCAATTCCCATTTGAAACGATCCCATGCAAAAACAACGTCCACACAGTAAAAACGACAGAAAAGCAATTACAGAAGCGAAAAGGACGAGACGGGCAAAGGAAAACCTTTGTGCTCCTTCGCCTGTTCAGGCTCGACGTTCACGTTCAGCTATCAGCAGGTTGTCATGACGATGAGTGGAGGCGACAGCTGGGGAGGTTGTGTGCTTGGTCACGTTTGACAGCCGAGGGTCGTTTCCAGGAGACGGGTGAATTCCCACTGTTTACTCTGCTTCGCCCACCCCGCGCGGGCTCTTATGTAATGTCGACCACCAAAAAGTTTCATTTTCGCCCGGCCGTGTCACGGATGAAACAGTTAACTGATCACGTATTTATTCAAAGGAAAATTAGTTTTGCCTTGACGCTTTGGAAAACCCCAATCAGGGGGAAAACAAAAAAGTTCTTCCTGGGAGGAAAAAACCCAAAAGTAATCATTTTAAATCAATCCAGTCAGATACATTGCAACAACAAGTCGAAATAAGACACAGATGAGTGGGTAGAAAATATTGTTCTTTTATTTAGAAAAACATGGCCCACCGGCTTGCACACAAACATCCTACAGTACAATTGGACGGATAGAAAAACACGAGACACGAAACCATCCAGCACACGACCCAGCCTTCCATCCAGCTGACCCGCAGACATCTACAGGGCTGATAAGAATCCCCGGTACATTTTAAAACTACCACACTCTGGCATCAGTATTTACTCACTGACAAAAAGTCCACAAACCTAATCCTACATAATTCCTGTTTTTTTTCTCTTGCTTCGGCAGAAACCTTTGACGGTCCTTTGCAGGTAGGATCGTTCCACATACGGAGGACATTGTTGCTGAACTCCTTTCATGGGCAACGATGAAAAAAGAAGCTCCACGAAGTCAGATATTTTGCAGACATCCCCTTTGAAGCACATTAAACCGAAACAGCACCGACAGGTGACATGTTTTAACACTCTTATTTACCATTCTGAGTTTGTTGCCAAACACCTCGCAGACTTTGACAATGTCTCCTGAAATGACTGCAAAAACACATTTGCACGAAAGCGTGAGAGAAGAAGAATGTTTGCAATCGTGGTCACACCTGGTGAGCGACTGGGATGCTTTTTGTAGACCTCCATATCTTACGCAGATACTGAGAGTTCTGTAAGCGAGAGAATGTTGTGTACAAAGTGAAAATACAAAGAGCATTAACACCTTATCACAACGCTCATTGATAAACGGTAATTTCATTTGCTTTTACTGTTGATGATCCTTTTATCGATAAATCGATCATATTGGCTGATGTTATTTTATTACCAGCATATTGAAAGAAAATGTTGTCAATAAATGAACAAACTATTTCCAGGTATAAATTAGCGAGCTCTCCGCCTACTGATTCTAGCATTTCATACGTCCTGCATTAACAATTCCCAGGGGTCTGTAACAGTCCTGGGCACAATAACTACTCATTTACATTTGATTCGCAATTGTTAGTATAAAATGTTCCCACATCTTTCAAAATAGACATATTTAATGAACAAGCTTAATTTGGATGAAGTAGGGTTAAAGAGAATATGGTTTTTAAAAGTACAGATAAAAATCTACTCAAAGCTACTCAAAAACTTGTGTGAAAAAAATACCATCTGCAAACCAGACCACTTTGAAATGGACGGATTATCTTGAGCAAAACGGTCCAATGTCATGAACCCGCCTCAGAATGTTTCAGTTGTATTAATAGCGGCAAGCACGTCGCGCGAACTGGAGATGAAGATCTTTTCACAGAGTCGTCGTTACTCAGAGAACACGTCACACAACACGACAAAGTCTCACTAAAGTCATGACCATTGTTCTTAGAGTGAGCACCACCTCTGGACAGCAGGAGGAGGCCTTCGGTGAAAACACCCGGGCGTAAACTTCTTCTGCATCATCCACCCGACAAATGTAAACGTTTGGTAAGCAGCTGATTGGGCAACAACAACAACAGAGCAAGCGGCGAACGGGTCCAAGTTCAAATACAGGAGTGATGATGTCATTTCAAGGGCTCTGCGACTCGACACGGATCCCAAAAGTGTTGCAGGGCAGCGAAGGCACTGAAGGGGTCACGGCTGTCCAGAGGACACGTCCAGCAAGAAGAGCAAAGCAACCGGACAAGATGTTCAGACGGACCGGACGTCGGTGTGACAGCGGCGACGACCAGGCTGGGATGTGAAACAGAGCCTTGAAGTGAAGCTGAAAAAATAAATCTGTGACGGAAGTGACAAAAACAAAGAGTCGGCGGCTAAAGAAAACACAAGATGAGGTCGAGGGAGAAAGAGCGGCGGCCTCGTGAAGGTCGGAGGCGGTTCAGGGCGACTCCGGAGGGCCTTGGCGTTTCTGGTCAAAGGACAAGCTCCTCGTCCGAGGCCACACGGCAGCTCCTACGAGGAGACACCGGCATCAGTGGCGGCTCGTCTCGTCAGACGAGGGCCACCTCCACAGAGGGGCCCTGCACGCCGCGGCCTCCAGGGGGCGCCACAAAACGGGAACTAAATTCTACCTCACAGCAACGGCCAGCGAGTGTTATTACAAACAACAACGGGGGGTTTATTGGTGTGGCCCCTTCTTCAATATCGACATCATTTGCTCGCTTATTTACAGGACTTTTATCTTGCGGTCAGGACACGCATATCATGTTTGTGATGTTTTCGTTTTTATTTGTTAAGCGTACGGATTGGGCGAGTTCTTTTAGCTCCTAAGTTGAGGACAAGGGAAAAAGCCATGCTCTTGGGTTTCTTCTGGAAGCCGCTGGGAATCGCGGACGGAGGGAAGCGCCGTGGAAAGGAAGCCGCAGAGCAGCAACTCCCAACTATGTGATGTTGTCAGACGCATGCGGAAACATTTAGCACAGTCATTACATTGTTGTTATGGCATATCTTTTATTTGTTTACGGCCACTAAACCCTTTGCGGGATCCAAGTCTGCAGCCGCAGGGGCTCTGCTCGCATCTCTGAGCGGCTCTTTTGGCCAGTGACCGCCGCCTGCCATCGAATTGTCGGGAAGAGAAAGATGAATTCTTCTCAGTAGCGTTCAAGTAAACGCCCGCAAATTTTGTCGAAGAAAAGATACGGCTGCCGATCCAAAAAGCGCCTCATGTAAAAGCTTTGGAACTCCCTTTTACCCAAATATTTATGTGATGGAATCGCCATGGCAGTAGCCAGTGAAGCGTGTCAATACTGCGCTGCTCTCTCCAAGCCTCTCTGGCATGGCAGTAGCCTGAATTGAAAAATGAATGGCTGATTGCAACGGCGTTACAACGCCGGCGTCGCATTTCTGTCCCAAATCAGCACTGAAACATCTGGTCATGGTTGAGTGAAAGTGGAGAATACCTGGACGCCGGCTATGTGGTGGAGCTCCCCCTCCTTTCTAGGAATCTGCTCATGAAACGAGAGAAAACAGGGTGACTTTCCTGTTCTTCGGCTGCCAAACCCACAACGAACACTCAATCATCCGCATGGCAGGCAGGAAGGAGGCTGCCGCTCAGCAAACACGTCCACATACAATGAAGCCTGCGTTCGTTGCACTTCGGCTCATATGGATTTTATCATGGAAATCACAATTTATTTCAACAACTTCATTTTTACTTGTGATAACTGGGTGACTGACATGAATTCCATTTCGAAATGAAATGAGCAAAACCGTTCAATTGAATTAGAAACAAAAGATTGAGCAAAATGAAACTTTTCTTTTAAATTGAAAAATGTGAGGATGATAAATATAAGAAATCAATAATGACACAAACAGGAAGCCACTTACACTTGTGTCTGTCGCACGAAATCAGCAAAGTGTTGATCTCTGGCACATAATTCGATTATCCTCAGACGCTCCTGGATCTCCTGCAGCCGGTCAAAGATCAGAGGGGAGGGAAAACATGTTTATATAAGAGAGGCCAGGAGATAAAAATACCGGTCTGCCGGGACGGAGTGGGTCCGAGCCAGAGAGCTGTCACAACACACATTCGTCTCCGTTTCACACGCACTTTAAGGAAGATCCTCATTAGAACAAAGAGGGAGGAGAACGGCAGCTGTCAGGGACGACTTCCTCACCGACGGCTGCTCAGCTCCAACAACTGACGTTCTCTTTGGCTGGGACTGCGTTCATTACTTCAGCACTTCCTATTTGATCACCTTCATTCTCTGAAGGTCCTTAAACTTCTAACTTTAGTTCTTTTTTGAAGGTTCGAAGTGGGATTTCTATTTTTTTTTTTTTTTCTATTTTTGGGACAAATTACACCATTTTTTTCAGACAAATAAGCTTTCAACCTGGAAAGATAGAAGGATGGATGGATAGATGGATAGATAGATAGATAGATAGATAGATAGATAGATAGATAGATAGATAGATAGATAGATAGATAGATAGATAGATAGATAGATAGATAGATAGATAGATAGATAGATAGATAGATAGATAGATAGATAGATAGATAGATGGATGGGGGGGTGGATAGATAGATAGATAGATAGATGGATGGGGGGTGGATGGATTGATGGATGGATAGATAGATAGATAGATAGATAGATAGATAGATAGATAGATAGATGGATGGATGGATGGATGGATGGATGGATGGATAGATAGATAGATAGATAGATAGATAGATAGATAGATAGATAGATAGATAGATAGATAGATAGATAGATAGATAGATAGATAGATGGATGGATGGATGGATGGATGGATGGATGGATGGATGGATAGATAGATAGATAGATAGATAGATAGATAGATAGATAGATAGATAGATAGATAGATAGATAGATAGATAGATAGATAGATAGATAGATAGATAGATAGATAGATAGATAGATAGATAGATAGATAGTTTCATCAAAGTAGCTTCTCAAGTCATTTGAAACAAATTTGATGTGAATGAATATAATATATAATATATAATATATATAATAATACCTGAATTTAATATCATCTAATATTTGATCATCTAAATCATTTGCGATGTGAAAAAGAAGCCTTTGTATCGTAGCATTCGTCCAGCAGGACCTAAGCTACGTGGACGTCTCCCGTGCTTTCAGACATGCGACAGACATCCTGCAGTCATTGGTTCACCTGCTCCGTGAGCGCAGTGTTGTGGTAAACGCGCGGTGCGTCGGCGCTGCTGTACTGCGGCAGCTCGTGGTCGTAGCGCCGGTAGTACTGGCCGCTGACCGGATCTCCTTCCTGCGCGCGGCCGACGCTGCCGCTGCGTTCCAGCTTTGGCACGCTGTCGCAGCGCCTGCATGACGAGACACATCCGGACCTTTACTTCCACCTCAGCAGGCAGACGATCCGAGATTCTCGAAGGCCGCCAACAACGCAAAATCAGATAGCATTGCTTTTCCATTGAATTTGATGACACGGCACACAATCGACATGATTCACTAATTACAAATAGATATAAAAAAAATCTCAAATACAACCTAAATACTCCTGTCACAAAATTAAAACCCTGTAAATAAGTAACAGTAATTGTAACAAATGCGGCAGATCAGCTGTGGGAGACCGTTGGATGTTATCGTTGGTGTTAGAATAATTGGCCATCGCTTTACATTTCAATCAACGTGAGCTTTTCCGTTCCAAGAGTTAATAGTAAGAACTAGTTTTAATAGAATTGTATTAAAGGGGTTTTTTTTTTTTGCTTTTCGCGGCGCCCCCTGCAGGCCTCGTCGCCCTTTCGCGTTTGCCTGTATTCGCTGATGAGCTCTGACCATCAGGGTGGAGGCTCTGAAAGGCCACTGACCTGAGGGGATCCTCCGTGTCCTCGTCCACGTACTGTTCGCGCAGAGTCCTGGCCAGGAAGTACACGATCCCGGCCGCCACCACCAAGAATCCGGTCACCGAGGCGATGGCTATGCCCACCACCAGGGGCTCCGAGACGTACTCCTCACAGTGCTCACCGCGGTACCACCAGTTCTCCCCAACGCGGCACCTGCACGTCAAAGTACATCCACTCTAATTCCAAGAACCAGGACTGTGGTTGTTGTCATTATTAATGCTTGTGTGTATTTCCGTGATAACACACAACTGGATTTAATTGGTTCTGTGAGCGAGTTCGGAACTCAATTTGTTTGAATATCAAATTAAATGTCCCCATTCAAATGAATTGAAATGCAATTAATCCGCTCCAGCCCCCTCGTGTTTGTTACCTGTTCTAAATGAGAAAAATGCCCTTGATAGCTAACAAATACTGTGTAAAAAATAATAATGCAAAATAAAAGAGAAAGAAAAGAAATAAAGAAATAAAGTAAAGAAATGAAGATCGCCGGAGGAGGTTTGGGAGTTTGTCATTTTGTGCTCTATTCTTATCTTAACTTACTCACCACACATTTAAGGCTACAATGTATGGCTACATTTATTTTGTACACTAAGCTTCACTTTATAGCTGAACTTCATTTAGCGATGGAGTGAATGCCGTCCCCTTTTGAAAACAATCAAACCATCCACGGCTGGCTTTGAATGACTATCGCTGCCGTCATCTGCTGCACCAAATACCTAGAAATGTGCCCTTCCTTCTCACAGTCGGCGTTCTTTGTCACCGCATCTCACCAACAACAACTTCTCCGTCTCTTCATGGACAGTCGACCGCAGGCACACCTCGCCCATGTCATTGTCGGTTTTGGCTGGGCTGCCGAGTGGCGGGCAGCGCAAACCCGACTTTTTCTAAACGCCCCGTCATGGACAGCGGCGGCCACGTCGGTGTCAAACACTCGTCCCGCACGCTTGTAAGTCAGATCTCTGCTCTTATCACAAAGCAAACAAACGACGGATGGACGGCTCGTATCACGGAGGATTCATAAGTTGATGCGCTCATCAGTCAAGGGTCAGCTGTAAACGTCTCATCCTCGGACAGGAAAGGTTGCAAAACCGTCCTTTCTGTACACAAAGAAGATTTTCTGCGGCCAGTGATGTTCAACGTCTGCTCTTACAGAGCTGCCTTTCAGAGGTTGGTGTTCATGTCAAAATTTGATTCAATTGTTTGAAAGAAAAAAAATCAACACTGCACTTTTTCAGTCAAATTAAATAAACTTTAGAGCTCGACCGACCTGCAGATGGCACCTTTTCCGGGGATGACATCACATTTGCCATCATTGAGACAGAAGTCGTCCCTCAGCTGGCAGATACTCTGACAGGGCAGTCCATCCACGCTCAGGTAGCCAGCGCTGCACACACACTCCGCCTCCCCGGACCACTGGTTCACCATGCACTTGGAGAACTCGTTGCACGCCTGGAACTTGCAGGGATCCGCCCGGTCACCTGGACAAGAGCCACGCAGAAGCACGGGAGGACATTCAGACAAATATATCCGGTTGTAGAAGTGAGGTCACTTTGACTCAAGGGCTCTATTGAACAGCGTCACTGTGCATGGCCATGGAAGGCAAACTGAGAAGTGACGGGCGTCGGGAAGCTGTGTCTGACCTTTCAGACAAAAACACATTTCCAAATATTCAACCTTTTGAAGGAGGATCTCTCTCTCCCTGTCTCAGGTTCTGATGGTCACTGATGGAAAACATGACTAACTCGATAATCATGTCCACACTTAGTCTTGACCGACGTTACTCATCTCTGAAGATTACCAGGTTGTAAAGAACTTCTTGGATTGGCTCAGACAGATTAAAGAGCTGCAGGTCACTGGAGGCATTGCCCCCGCTTGGATGATCACAGAGGGAAATATGTAACGTCAAACCAGAGAACTCCCGAGTTTATCTATGCTTAAAGATGCGTGGTGTCCCCCTGGGCTCCAACCTGGGTCCCCTACACTTCACGCTGGCTTTCAAAAGATGAGAAGAAGCTCAATTTGGTTTCGAATACTGAGAGAAGAGCGATCGGAAACTGACCGTCCTCGCATCGGGTCTGTGGGGAAAACACACCACGGAGGCAGCGGCTCGTTTAGGAATTCATTCATTCGCGCCTGGAAGCCCGCATGGTGTTGTGTTGGCGGCATTAATTACGTATCCAAGTATGTCGCATTGAACAGAATTTTCTCTCTCCAAAATGGTCACCAAGACAGGATCGTTTCTTCCGTGGAAAATGATCCCTGACGAATAAGAACATCAAATCGTGCTCACTTTTCTAACTGACCGGCTCATGTTTAGGAAAGGTTGTCTTTTCAATATCAGCTGGAAAATGTGCAAAGTTGCCCGAGACCAAATGTTAATCATGTCATCGGGGTATATAATGACTTTCTCTCTGCTTTGACCAAATTTGCAGCGAAGATTTCTGTATCTTTGATTGATGTCATGGACAGTGTGACGCAGAGAGTGACAAATGCAGGTTAGCACTGTGGCAGTGAGTCAGTGCTGCCGCTCACGTTCCTCCCAGACAGATTATCTCGTATTAGCAGCCCGATGACAGCGACGCTCACACGCGGCAGATGAAATCACTTTGTCTGAACGGTCTCTCAATATCTCAGACGTCATGGATGAACGTTTATGGCCATTTATTTCATTGTCAAGATATACATTTTGAAAGAAACTCATTTTAAAAATCGCTAAGCTACTTTTGCCAGTGACAATCTCCAGCTGTGAGAGGAAGAAAGATGACCGGATGGAAGATCATCATTCGCAGACTACTCACAAGTCATCAGTTGTTATTATGATTATTATTTATATTATTAACAATAATAACAATCATAATAATGATGATGACAATGACATCCATAACGGTAATTATAATGATAACAATGATAATGGTAAATAAAATAATATAATAATAGTATTCATAGTAATTTAGCTCAAGTAATCTCTGAGTGTTACTCGGTTGCCAGACGTGGTCAGGGCACAGAGCTGCTGAAGTCACGGCTGTTAGTGTCTTGTATTCAGGTCTTTCCTGAACAAAATTTCTTTCCAAATCCCTGAAACTCGATATGAAATCCTGTAAAAGTTTCCTACCTGATTCAACATCCAGGGAGTACTTGTCAATGGAAAGGTTCATGGTGTGGTAGGCTGTATTGGCGAAATCCTCCAGGATCAGGTAGACCACATTTGTGACTCCATGGGGAACTGGCCTCCCGAACCTCATGCGACTGTTGACAACAACACTGCCATTCCTGAAGTTGAGGATCTCCAGGTTCTGGAAGTTGTTGAGGTTGGACTGAAGGTATGGCACCAGCTGCAAATACAAGTTCAAAGGTCATACCGGAGTTGTTTGAGATCGTAACTCCCAAATACTCGAGTCCTCACCAGTTTCAAGAAGTGCTGTTCGAGCGCCTTGTATTCTGGCGAGCTCTTGTTGAAGAGGTCCATGGAGAATACCATGTTGGTCACCCTGAGCCTGAAAAATACCGTCAGTTCTCTCCCAAGCCAAACTGGCGACACGACACCATCGAGGTCAGTGCCTTGTGCTCCGCTGAACAGGCCGCTGCTGTCTCCTTCTGCTGCCATGCTCTCGTACTGGAAGACGTCAAAAGTGACGTCAATAGGCGGCATATCGGAGGAGTCTTGCTGTAAGGGTGGTGTGTTCAGCGGATTGCTGGCATTGACCTCCTGAAGCGAGGACGTTGGAAGAGTATCACCCACTGCACCCAAAGTTGTCCCTCTCTCTAATGCTGCTGTTGTCGCTGTGGGACTTTCCACCTTTGTGGCCTCAGATGACATCTGATGAGTGACATCGAAAGACGGCGTGCTAGATGGATCTTCGTCTTCGGGCACCAAATCAGACACTCGGGTAAATGGGGAGTCCTTCTCTGCTGAGAGAGCGATGTTGCTGTCAGGGTCTGGACTCGGGGGTACGGACCCAGAAACAGGAGGGTTGATGGCTGTTGTGGCAACAATGACTCCATCCACGGCTAGGTCATCTTCCAGGGTGCCAGCTGCCAGTGCCATTGTAGTAGTTTCAGAGACATCCAAGTATTGCTCCTCCAAAATCTCAACTTCGCCGTTCTTTCCAGGAAGTGTGACAGGGCCTTCGGTGGATGCCTCGGCCTCTGTTAGATCGACATCGTATACGGACTCCTCCACTCCTACAAGATTTGACGATTCTTCAGATGTTGATGTGTCTTCAAATCCCCAAATGGCTCTGCCATTTTCCTCTTCTTCTTCCTCGTTCTCTTCTTTCCCCATTAAAATTACCCCAGTTGTTTCTTCTGGAGTTTCTTGAAGCTCAAAAGCTGCTTTTGTTACAGAAAATAAAGCATCGTCTGTCCAAAATGTGGGATGAGGAGATGCTGTCGATAACACCACCTTGCTGTGAACTTCAGTTCGAAGGAACTTCTCATCGATGGCAGCATCCGTTGTTGGTGCTGATATTTCATCTGTTACAGTGAGTGAGACGGTGACTTGCTGGGTAGATGCCGAGTTTGGTACCTGTTTGCTGATGCTTGATGTGACCAGATGCTGGTCCAGGAAGGGTTCATCCAAGCTGCTGTCTGGCTGTGGAGGCTCCGGCGTGGGAAGTAAAGGTGTGGTGTAGGTGAGCTCTGTGGTGCCAGCTGTTAGCACATCTTTCTGGCTGAGAGACGTCTCCAAACTGCTCTCCTGGACTTCTTCCTCTTGGTCTCCTCCCTCCAGCTGTTCCCCCTCCTTGGCTTCAACCTCATCTCTGCCTCCCTGCTCTCCCTCTTCAGCATCTTCTCTGTCCTGGTCTCCTTTAGCCAGGTGGCCTCCTTCTCGATCTCCTCCCTCCTGGTCCCCTCCACCCAATTCTCCTCCCTCCTCATTTTCTATCTCCTCATCTGCTTCCTCCAGGTCTGGTGGAGGTAGCGCCTCCGGGTTGCTGTCGTCATAGAAGGTCGGTGCCAGCAGCCAGAGGTTGCTGTCTGGCCCGTCACCAGAGAACCCAGAAGCAGAGCCGTCATCCAGTGGCAGCGGGGTTGAGTCTCCTCTGGGGGTTTCACCTCCACGGGTGTGAATGGACAGGAATCCCTCATCTTTAATGTTGTCATCTGTCGGTCAGACACACAAAATGTTTAGAGGGAGTCCTTCAAACAAGCCGTACACCATTTCATACCCAAGCAAAGCTGCAAAGAAAGGTGCAAGTTTGAATTAGAACTGTTTTACGACGACGTCCAGGATATCGTGATGATGTCATGGAAGCGGGTCATCGAGTCATGTTGACGACAGAGAGCAGATTTAGGTATGGTATCATTGTGACTCTCAGCTTCCGGATCCGAGGACTCTGCTGTCAACTCACTGTCACTCAGCGGCAGGTCCTTTGGATTGGCCTCTGGAGAAGTTGTACTCTCGTCCAACATAAAGACGTCATTTTCACTCCTCATTTCTTCTTGGACGTCTTTTCGCACATCAAACGGGTCAATCAGGAAGTCATCCTTCTTCAGGAAACCATCATTCCCTTCGACTTCATGGGCCGGTGCATCGGGTGGCTTCTCAGCAGCGAGGATGTTGTCCTGCAAAAAGACTTCCGGCTTAGTTGAAGGAAAGAGTGACAGAATTCCAGGAGCTTTGCATGCGGCGACGTTTCCCTCTCACCATGTTGTTGCTGGTGTCGGCTGGTCTGACGGTGGGTTTGCCTGATGGAATGAGCTCTGCAGGAGAGACAACGCCATGTTTGCACTTCAAGTGTTAAATGTTTCATTCTTTAATGCTGGACAAAATCAGTAAGAAGCGGAGAAGGTGGAGCTTTGAGCAAATGAAGAATACCTCCAAAATATAGCACAATTTTATGATGGAACACCATCAATTATCCCGGAATGTTCTGTCCACTATAGGGACATCTGAAGACAATTCACGAAGAAGGACGATTCATTTGAATTTTTAGCTTTATTATTATTTTAGGAAAATATCAAAACAATGACAACAAAGAAAATTAAAGGATGTGAAAAATGCCCAGCACTTTGTCAACTTTCAAGAAGGAAAATAAATTACTTCCATGTGTTGAACGCTGGAGCTCCCATCAACTCCGAAGAGAGATTGATGGGAAAACAATCTGACTTTGTCCTTCAGAAGGAAATGTTGCGAATGCTCGCTAATGGAATGAAGAGGCGTTACCGTTGTCAAAGCTCCTGTTGGAGAGGACGTCGTCTTTGTGCAGGGCTTCGGTGATGTAGTTCCGGAAGTCGGTGATGGTGTAGATGACGGTGGGCTGCTCGCCGGCAGCGGGGTAATTTGTCTCCACCATGTTGTTCTGCAAGGTGATGAAGTCCATCGTGTCATTGCCGATGCCGGCGGCGTCCACCTCCAGCGTGATGGCGTAGTGAACCAGGACCACCAGACCCCTGGCAGGACCACACATCTGCGCTTTATCTTTATGTCACTTCACTCATTTTGATGATTAAAAGCATAGCTCGGGACAAAAACGTGCATTTACGGATTCCTCGTGCTTCTATTTGTTTGAGAATTCATGATTTATGAATCTGTTTTATTTATGGCTCTTACTTATTCATGTAGGTCAGGCCTTGCCCACTGCAGAATGCTGAGATGAAATATACCAAAAAGGATGATATAATTTATGTATGTGATTCATGACTCACCTCTCCAGGTCCTTCTGAGGCCTGTGGACGCCGACACGCACGACAGCCATGGAACAACAGCATAAAAACATGTCAAATGGGACCAGTAAATAGCACACCGAGCCATTTCGGCGTTTTAGACTGCATCTCCAGGTATGTGAGAAGCTGACGGGTTCATGTTGAAGCAAGCATCACCTGAAGTCAATGACCAAGACGTCCTTGAACCCAGGCACTCGCTTGAAGGCATCTTCAATCTGCAGGTGACGGCGGGAAGGTGTCATTTGCACCGATATGCTGATTTAAGCAACGAGTTGAAAACATTTTTGCTTATTTTTTGGGTTTGTTTGCTCGTCAAATTATTAAATCTTTTTTTTATATTTTTTATGTAGAGATTCTTGTCAGGTGTGCTCAAACAAACACCTAAAAGTCTCCTTGAAGTTGAATAAACAAAATAACACAAATAACACAATAATGTGAATCTTTCCATGGAAATAAAATAATCTGAGCTTTAACTACATCACTTTGAGAATAGTAAGAATATTTCCTCCTCTGGCTGTATTTTGCCTTTCTCAGCTGACCTGCTACAAATGCAAAAGACAATTCCTTGATGCCTAGCTCACATTTTTCTTGATAGATTTGAATGTTTTCCATATGAATTCCTTGTTCCAATATTTCAAGGAATTTCCGGTTATTTTTCTTTTTTTTCTTTCTTTCTAATAATTCTTTGCTAACTTGGGTACATTTTTCAAATCTTCCATCTATTAAAAAAGACAGAGTGTCACCCTGTGGGTGAAGTGTCGCGCCAGCTGCTGGTACTGTAAGCTGCTCGGGTCCCTCAGAGCGTCGTTGTAGGTCTCCTCTCTCAGCTTGATGCTGAGCTCCACTGCCTGGTCCTTCAGGGGCCTCAGGGGCTGCAGCAAGGTGTCATCTATCTCGTTCCCCAGCTGGAGGAAAGGGAACACTTAGCCTCTGAGAGGACAACTCTTGGACATTGCAGCTGATTTTTTTTTCGGAACAAGGTTTTCTCACCGGGTTCTCGTGCTCCTGGAGGGGGTAGAGCAGCAAGTTGTCATTTGGGTCAAACAGAATTCCGTCCTGATCCGGGAAGTTGCCGTTGTTGTACTCCACGATATATCTGCTCGTCACTTCCAAAGGGCTCACTTGTGTGGCTGCCTCCGGATGAGGAGAGGCATTCTCTGGCAGCGGGTCAAAGACTGTCTCCTGCCTCCACTTGTCTTCTGCTGTTTTGTCTTGGGCGACTGCCTCATTGTGCTCAGGGGCAACATCTGCAGGAGACACCTGCACACTGTCCTTGCTCAGGGATCCACCTTTTCCTTGTGCCGCCTCTGGAAGTAGCTCTTTTTTGGGCACAAAAGAAACCTCCTTGGCTTCAGAGCTTGCAGCATCTGTGGTTGTGTCTGGATGTGCATCAACTCCTGGAGATGTTCCAGTGGAAGCCTCTTGCACTGCTTCTTCCAGCAATTCGGGGAGGGGTTCTGTCTCTGATGGGCCACCGACTGTTTGCTCCGTCAGTTCTGACGGGGGTTCAGAAGTGACGGCTGGCTGAGAGGTTTCCTTCACTTCAGTTTCTAGCTCTAACCCCTCCGTACCTTCTGGAACAACCGCAGTGAGTGGAGTTATTGTATCTTCTGACCCCAAAGGAGCTTCAGTGAGGACTTCTGCAGCATGACCTTCTGGTTCTGTTGATTCTGATGTTCCTTCAGTCCTTGCCTGTTCTTCAGCCTCCAGTACTTCCCCTCCATCTCCTTCTTGTACTTCATCTACAGACAATGTGGTGCTTTCTGATTCATGCTTGTTAGGTACTTTAGCTTCTTCTTCTTGCTGTGGTGGACCTTCTGTGGGTTCTTTTGTAGGTTCTGTTTCATGTGGATAATGTCCTGTGTCTCCCTCAAACACTGATTCATGTGCCGGATCTTCTGTGTGTGCTTGCACAGGCTTTGTGTCATCTTGTGGACCTCCAGTGGGCTTTTCTACCGGTTCATCTTCACGTGATAGACCTCCTGTAGGTTCTTGAGCATCTTCTAATTCATGTGGTCTTCCCAAAGATTCTTCTACAAGTTCTTCTTCTTTGGATTGGTGTGTTGAAGGTTCTTCAACAGGTTCAGCTTCATTTGGTAGATCTGCTTCTTGTTCTCCAGGTTGTGTCTTTCCAGGTGGCTGTCCTGTAGATTCTTTTACAACGTCTGCCTCATGGGTTGGTCCTCCTGTGGGTTCATATGTAACTTGTTGGCCAAATGTTTCTTCTACAGCTTCTTGTGGTGTAACTTCTACAGGTTGTTCTGAAGGTTCTACTGCGTGTGCTGATCCTTCTTTTGGCCCTTTTTCGGGAACTGTATCATAGGGAGAACCTCCTGTATCTTCTTCTGCAGGTTCTTCTTCAAGTATTGAGGCTTCACTAGGTTCTTCTGGAGACTCTTTGTCAAGTAGTGAGTCTCCTAGAGGTTGTTCTACAGGCTCTGCTTCATGTGGAGATAGTCCAGTAGGTTCAGCTACAAGTTCGCGTTCATTTAGTGGGACTTCTGGAAGTTTCTCCTCTGGTGGTGGACGTCCTGTTGGTTCTTCCAAAGACTCCGCTTCATGTGGTGGCACTGTTTTAGGTTCTTCTGCAGGGTCTACATCATGTAGGGGATCATCTGTGTGTTCTACAGGTTCTGCTTCATGCAAAGGACCCACTGTGGGTTCTTCTTTATGCAGTGGGGCTCCTGTAGGCTCCTCTAAAGGTTCTGCTTCATGCAGTAGAACTACTGTGGCTTCCTCTATAGGTTCTGTGTCATGTATTGGGCCTCCTGGAGGTTTCCCTATAGGCTCTTCTCCATGAGTAGGTTCTTCTACAGGTTCTGCTTCATGTGTTGCTCCTCCTGTAGGTTCATCTACAGGCTGAGCTTCACTTTGTGGTCCTTCTGTGGGTTCTTCTACAGGTTCTGCTTCATGTGTTGCTCCTCCTGTAGATTCATCTACAGGCTGAGCTTCACTTTGTGGTCCCTCTGTAGGTTCTTCTACAGGTTCTGCTTCATGTGTTGCTCCTCCTGTAGGTTCATCTACAGGCTGAGCCTCACTTTGTGGTCCTTCTGTAGGTTCTTCTACAGGCTTTCCTGTTTGTGATTGACCGTTGTAACTTTCCTCCACAGGCTGAGCTTCCCGTGTTGAACCTTCTCTCTGATCTTCTGTAGGTCCTGCTTCCTGTGGATTTCCCCGTGTGGGCCCATTCACAGGTTCTGCCTCATCTCCAGTTGGTCCAGCAGGTTCGTGTTCAGGTTCCGTTTCCTGCTGTGGGCCTGCTGAGGGCTTTTCCACAAACCTTGTTGTTTGTGTCGTGCTTCTGAAACCTTCCTCTGCAGGTTCTGGTTCATGAGATGAAGCCTCGCTGGGTTCTTCTACGGTTTCCGTTTCATGTGGTGGAATTCCTAGATGCTCTTCTACAGGCATTTCTGCCTTTGGTGGTTCTTCTACATGTTCTGCTTCGTGCACTGGTGCATTTGGAGATACTTCTATGGCTTCTGCAGGTTCATGTGTAATTCCTCCTCCAGGTTCTTGTTCTTCATCTTCTTCTCTCCCATCATCCTCACTGAGCTCTAACAGTTCCTCCGGAGTCCCGTCTTCATCGCCCCCTGTGGCCTCAGTTGTTGCTTCCTCTTCCTTCTCTGCAGGCTCACTGTCTGTTCTCCCTGGTTCTTCCTGTGTAGCTGCTGGTTCTCTTACAGGCTCTTCTACTGTGATATCTACCGGAGCTTCCTCTGTCTCCTCCTCCGTGTCCACAAGTGTTGCTTCTTCTGCTGTTACGTCAACCGGTGTTCCCATCATATCTTCTGCCACCGGCCCATTTTCTGCTGTGTCCCGGCTCTCTGTCATGACCACCTCGAGTGGCTCATCAGTAGCTTCGGCACTTTTTGTCTCTGCCTCCGTCACATCCCCATGTTCCACTTCTGCCTCTGAGGTAACTCGGTCTTCCTCCGTGGTGTTTGATGAAGCACTGAAGACCTCATCCTCCCGTGAGGTTGGTATTTCAGGCTCAGAAGTGACCTGTGCTGTGGCGATGGTGATGGACTCTTCTTCTGGACTCTCTGAGGTCCAGGCCTCGTTGCTTCCTGGGTCCGTTCTCAGGGATATGAGCGGAGTCGTGTCTGTGGCTGTGTCAGCTCGGTGGACTGTTACCGAAGCTTCTGGGGAACTTTTGTCAGGAGGCTCCTGTGTTTCTACTTGATGTTCTTGATTATCTACTGCAGGTGAACCCCATGCTTCGTCATCCGTCAAAGATATATTGACGGGAACCTCCGGAGGATTGTCTTCTTCTGCTACATTCCCACTGGGTCTCTCCAGGACCGTCCAGACCTCTGACGGAACCTCAGCAGCTGCATTCTCCAATGACACCTCAAGATGCTCGTTCGAAGGTCCTGCCAGAGTAATCACTTGAACTTTTTCGGCTCCAGGCTCTGATGGAGGCTCCTCGGCTTCAGGAACATCTGCATCCTCTGGAAGTACCTGAAGAGTCAAATCTTTCTCAGGATTCGCTTCATCTTTGGTTGTGTCGTCCAGAGGAAGTCCGTCAAAAGGCTGGATGGGGACAAAGTCCGGTTCCCTTGCGGTCGGGACTGTCTCAGCTGGAGAGGGAAGTCCAGAAACCCAGACACCTTGTTCAGGGAGCGAGGTCACGGTTACGGGAGGATTCAAGCCTTCGGTTGTGAAGATCATTGGAGTCCTGGAAGTGACCTCAGCACCGAGTGAAAGGTCAACTTTCTCTGATCCGATAACAATGACGTCATCACCTGCCGACAGAGGACAAGAGCGCTCACTCTTACTGAACCGTCGGTGGAGCTCCACACCTTTAGTCACTGACTACTGGCTGATCTTCAAGGCCAATTTTGAATCACAGTTTGACGACATTTGTTGCTTCTTTTTGGTAAAATCTTAGCTACGTTTGGGGAATTCATTGCTAATCTTGAAAAAATCTTCTTACGTTCTCAGAAATGTTCATAACCGAGCAGTAACTGCCGAGTCAATTAAGAACCGCCAAATGTGATCCACAAAGTGTGAGAATTTTTTGGGAAACAAGAGGCGGCAAAAATCACAGGAATAGGAGGATATATGACGTATTTGTGAGCTTTTCCACGGAAACTCCCCTGTCTGGACCTCTGGCCGCAGGAGTGGCCGTCCATTGACCAGCCTGCCAGTAAATAGGCTTACTGATCTATTCTGAGTCGCAGCCTACGGGACTCCGCCTCCGACGAGAGCCTGGAGTTTGCTGGAACAGACATTCAGGCTAATCGGAATCTGGGGTCAACCTGCCGCAGAGCCACCAACCACTTTCACGGGTGCGCCTCAAATTAACCCGAGGCACCTGGCGGAGAGAGGAACTCCTTTCGCCTCACTCGCAGTTACGGGTTGTTTATCTCAGTGACGTCTCCGTTTCATTGAATTCTTTGTGGACCAATGAATGGATTCAAACAGATCAGCCTCCTGGAGTTGGTTGACTTCTGTGTGAATTCACTCCAACTTTTCAAAGCATTTCGTTTTGGTTATTTTGGATCATTTCTTTCCCTTTTTTTCTCATTTCTATTTGTATTTCTTTACATTTTTTCAGATCATTTCTTACAATTTTTTAAAAAAATCTCATTTTTTCAGGCGGTTTCGCAGATCATTTTTGGGGAATTTGCAGTTTCGTGTTGCTGATGTTCATCTTCTACCTGCAGGCACAGCTTTCCCCGCTGAAGCTGATCGGCTGAGATGAAGTCATTTGAAGGTTAAGGCAGCCAAAAAAAATGACACTAGCTTTACCAGAAGCTCAGGGGAGGAGGGCGTGAGGGAGTATTTACCCGTTGGAGCCTCCGGTTTCCCCAGCTGGATGTCTGTTGTCTCAGAGCTGCATCACACAAACAAGTTCATTTCAATTTATGGCAAACACACACACACACACACACACACACACACACACACACACACACACACACATACATTTGAGAATCCCCCCCCCCCCCCCCCCGAATAAGAACCTCCTCATATATTTTTATTTTGCTGTTATATATTTATT
>CAAKHD010001184.1:24172-38911 GCA_901007705.1 Fistularia tabacaria | reverse complement strand
GAAAGTTTGGGGAACTTATAAACTAATGAATTTAAACAAAGGTTATGAAAAACCCGCAAGCAATGAGCCCCCTTCCGGTAAGAAAAAATTTTAACTTTCAACCCCCCCCCCCCTCTCCCCCCCGCCCCCCCGGTCGTCGTCAGTAGATCGTGTGCGAGCCGAGGCGGACGTTAATGCTCCCAAACCTGCGTCTCCAGGTCTTCCATCAACCCCCGGACCCCAATATCCCGCTCCCCCAGCCCCAGAGCCGGCCCGGATCCCGCAGGAACAGGGCCATCTGTCTCTCCGGCGGGCCCAGGAAGGCTCGGAGCATCTACACCCCGACGCTTTGCCTCGCCGATGCAGAAAGTGAGTATCAAATCGGAGAATCTCATTAATAGCAGCCTTGGCTTCCATACCAGCTCAAAGCGTTTGCAACGTACGAGGAGACATTTTTAAGTATTTAATGAATTGAGAAGTATGCAAATGTTTCATATTTAATTTGGTGATTTAATTGGACCAGGGAGAAATCAGGGTAGATCATCACACGTCTGTATGATGTTGGAAAGGGGCAGAAAATCTGCTCCTTTCCATTAATGTAAATGTTCAAATCATGCATCGTAACTTCCAATTTATCATTGTGTGAACAATGTCATGAACAAGCATTTTCATGACAGGAACAAATAAATAAATACAAATACAAAATACAGAAGCAAAATGGGGCGGCGCGGTGGTTAGCTCTTCCGCCTCACAGCAAGAAGGTCCCTGAAAGGAGGCCTTTCTGTGTGGAACCTCCATGTGTCTCCGTGTTTTTCCTCAGGGAAATGTCCGAAAACATCGAGTTGGTTCATTGGTGACACAAATTTGCCTGGATGTGAAAGAGAGGGATCCACAACCACTCTACAGATTTTAATGAGGGCTTTGTGTGCCTCCCCTCTGGTCCCTGCATAGGCGACAATTTCAGCAGCAGTCCCGGCAGCACCCCCATGGGCAGCATGGAGTCTCTGTCCTCACACTCCTCCGAGCAGAACACCTCCTCCAAGGCGGCCTCGTCCGCCCAGGCGAAGAGCCGCGAGCAACAGCCGGATGTCCGACGGACGCCGTCGCGGCTCTCCAACGGGCCTCCCGGGGAAGCGTGCCTCAGCAGCCCGGAGTCCAGCTCCAGGGAGGATACGGGCCGCACCGACGGGGAGTCGGAGGACGCCCTCAGCCTCTCGTCAGCCAGCACGGCGCCCAGGCCGTCCCCGGCGCCCCGAAAAGCACCGCACTGCCGCATCGACCTCAGGCCGCCGCCGCTGCTGAACCGCTCCTTGGCGCCATCCCTGAAATCACTGCAACTTTCTGAGGGTTTGTTCACTTCCATTTAAAAAAAAAAAAAATCAGCTCTGCTCATCTCTTATTGATTTATCCTTTCTTGTTGTTGGAACCTGCCGCGCTCGATAAAAGAGAAACGGCATCCAAGACAGAAAAGAAAACCCGACTTGCTTTTATCGCCATGACTTATTCCTGCAGAAGTTAAAAGCGCCCGCGTTATTAAGAGTATATCAATTCTGAGCGTAGACTTGCAGTGATGCTCAGTGTTCGCCCGCCTCTAGGACACAGACCCTGCTCCGGATCCGTCCCGAGCCTGTCCACACTGGAGGCCAAAGACCGCCCGAGATCCGCCGAGTGCCCGGACCTGCCGCCGAAGCATCTGCTGCGCCGCAGGCTGGACCACACCGCGGCCAGCAACGGCTACCAAAGGCCCGGCTCCGTGTAAGATCCGCCACGTGCACCGACTGCCGCGTACCAACGAGACGCCGATGAGTCCGCGGCTGGTCGTAACCCTGGAACCCGAAACCGGAAAACACCGAGTCGGTGACGTTTTCGCAGATAAGGAAAATTCCAGACGGAGTATTTGACAATGGCGGGAGACGTGTGTGACGGCCGCGACAGCGCTCATTTATTTATAAGAGGCATAAGAACAATAGGTCAGCAACGTTTTCTGTCTCCCTGTCTCTGGCTCTCTCCCCTCTCTGAGTCATCAGCCTCCCTCTGTTTATGAGCATTTAGGAGATTTATGTCTTCTCGGCACCGGTGGGAGAGCTGGCTTTAATTATGCTCTGCCTGCTCCCGGGTTGATGTGACCCAGCAGCAGACTGCACTCCTTCTCTCCGCACAAAATAGATCGTTTAGCTTGTCATGGCCGCGAAAGCCGGTCGCTCGCTTTCCCCAGAAGCGTCCTTGTATAGCAACCCCGCCCTCGGCTTGACGTCCCCCTTTGACTCTTGGGGAAGAGGTCAAATGTCACCCCTATATATTTTTATAGAAATACAAGTTATCATTCAATTCACCTCGCCGGACCTGAGTCTGCCCAGCGGAAGGAAACCTCCCGCATAGTGTCGTCACGCATTTTTTCGCCTCGTTCCCAACAATAAAGAATGCTGGCAGGCCCCGAGTGAAAGTGCTCACATTTTTGGAAATCCCAAAGGTCGGGCGGCTTCCTCCCCGGCCGGCGGTGCACGTCTGGCGAGGCAGCCAGTCCGTCTGCGCCGCTCTCCCCGGACGCGATTGGTTCACCTCGCTGATGCAATTTTAATTGTTGAATCCGAATTCCTGGTTCTTCCAGGGTTGCTGCCAGAGCACTCCTGTTTGAGAACGCCTCCTCCCAGCAGTCCGTTCCCACCGGAAGGTACCACAAAGCCGCCGACCCGACCCGATTAATCCCCGCTGTAATCTCCGCGGACCTGCCGTGACCTCACTTGTTTTTCGTTGCAGGGAAGCAAAGGCCATGTACTCCTGTGAGGCGGAGCATAGCCACGAGCTCAGCTTTCCCCAAGGGGCGCTCTTCTCGAACGGTGAGCGGAGCCAAACAGATCCAGGTGACGCGGTTCCATTCGGCGTTTTTTTTGAAAGGGTTAACACGCTCCGTTGGACGTCGGTGACGTACATCCGGATGATCCCCGGCGCCATGCCAAGGCGTAAAAGCAACCAGTCGCAACAGCCGTGGCGTTCTTTTATTGCCCCTTGCATTTTCCGTGAAAAAATGACTTGGCCCACGACCAGTGCAGGCAGGTCACTGTAACCTAGTGATGGAAGGCACCCTGGCCGGTTCCCAGCCAACGGAGCCAGCAGCCGAAGGCAAAAACGTCAACAAACACTCCCCACCATTTACCATCAGGCCGGCCAGAGCCTTTTTTATTGCTCCGCATGAACGCTATTCCACTTCAAGCTTTTACTCAGCTAACCTCCTCTGGATTGTTACAGCTGATCTTTTTTTTTTGTCCTCATATTTCTTTAAGTGCCTATCAATCATAACCATCTGTAGTTTCAAAGCCATATTTTTGTGTTTCTGAGATATGAGCCACTTTCAGACAGAAAAGTTCTAAGAACTGTCCAACTCAAATGATGTACCAGGAACTAGCCTCCTCCAGGGGAACCTTTTAGCTTCGCATTCCTGCAGCCGGTGAGGGGCGGTGGGTGACGCAAGCATCAGCGAGGTGCACCTTAAGTGCCCCACTCGAAAACAAACCACCGAAGAAGAAGAAGATGAGGAAGACGACATGGAGGTGAAAGCTGCCTCAGCGTTCATGTTCCACACAGCAGGAATAAAAGGACTGTCAGATGGGTTGAGGCGTTTTAACCTTTGCCGTTGTTGGCCATTAGCTAACTCTGAACTTATTTTGGCTAAAATGTTGATGATACTCTGCGAGCCCTGGAAACCCCTTTGTTGCGTAGCAGGCCAGAAGAGCTCGGACCTCTTTATCTGCCCTTTTCTCGCTCCTTCTGTACATGTCGTCGCAGTATTTTTTTAAAAATGGCGTTCCGCGAATGCCAGAAGTACCATGTAATGGGCATGTCTCATGAGTTCCACCAGTCACCTACATCTTATGAGTTCCTATGGAACCTTAAAAAGACCCTGCCTCGGCGTAGGACCTGAAATGGTCCCTGGTTCCTCTGCTGTCCCGATGCACCAAGAGATGGCCCGGTTCCTGAGCAGGCTCTAGGAGTTACAATCGTACTGTGGTCCTACAATGCATGTCATGCTAAAACTGTGAATCTGATGTCCAGGGCTGCTGGGTCAAACCGTGAATTCAGAAAGAGAAGCCCGAGCCTCCCGAGCTACAGCCACAGCTACTTCCTCACTCCTCACTGTTCTTTAGGAATAATAGAATTGAATGCAATCACCATACAGGCCAAAGAATCTAATGTTACTGTTTCATTTTCTCTGTCCCCCTGTCATAGTCCACCGCTCTGTGGAACCCGGCTGGCTCCAAGCAACGTACGAGGGAAGGAGAGGTTTGATTCCTGAAAATTATGTCGTCTTCCTGTAGGAACACCTGTTGAACTTTGCATTCTTTTTTTTTTTTCATGGTATCCATGGAAGGAAAAAAAAAGAAGAAAAAACAGGCAATGCTAGTATTTACAAACCACGCGTGTACCTCCCATCACTGTTTCCATTGTCATCTCCTCGCTGTGGAATTTTTAAAAGGACATTCAGAAGTCAAGGGGGAGTGGTCGCGGCGTCATCTGCATACAGAATCACAAGACAAGTCACGTCCCGTTTTCACAAGTTTATTCTCAGAAATATAGAATGATTTTGTCTTTCTCTGTCCCGACCGCATCGGAGATTTCACACACAGTTCACCTATAATCAAACAAAAACGTGATTCAAAATTCGGGTTGCCTACATAATCAAAAGGTAGAAATAAAAATATATATATGTGTTTGTATGTAACGGGTTGCACCTTAAACTTAGAATGTTTTCCAATGCTCACTGCTGCTGCGCACTTTCTGGTTAGCTTTACCATTTCAGTGGTGTACACTGGTACTCATGACTCCTCCTGTAACCCCTCCTTCCCCCCCCCCCAAAAAACAACCTACATATTGACTTTTCTTAAAGTGTACTTTTATAAATGATCACATGAAATGTATTTTATATGATAGAATATTTGGTTTGTTGTCATGTTCCTTTGCCCCTGGCGCGGTGCGCTGGTGCACCGGCCGTGACCGCTACACAATGTATTTTTGCTGAGTGCTACCGCGGGCGAGATGATTTCATAAAAGAAACGGTAATCAACGTTGTGCTTCGGTTATTCCAAACTCCTTCTGGAGAATTTTACTGTAAAGGTATTTGACACGTGCCTGCCAAGATCGGGGCGTTCTTTACCCCTTTCACGGGTTATTAAAATGCGAGGTGGCCTTGAGCAGCCATGCCTGAATAATACTCCCCGACCCGGCCGATCTGGCCGGGCCGGTTCCAGGAACCCCCGTCTTTCTGCTCGCACGTTTTCATATCGCAAAGTGGCGAAGGCGTCTCCCGCCGGGATTTTTCGTCCCGCTGGCGTGTCTGTCCACAAACAAGCGGTTTGCCTGGGCCGGAGTTCGGGTTTGACCTACGCTCACGAGGACAGGGGAAGACCTCAGACATGTACTCGAGCCAGATTACTATGGTCTGGGTGTGGAATGGTTGACATTGTGTCGGTTTGACATTTGCTCTATAAATATATGAATTTGTCTATAAATATTTTTGGTTTTATCTTCTCACTTCTTTCTGTAATCAGCTTTAGGGATCACTTTGTAAAGGTTATGCAAATGGATGCACAGACGTTGAACCAATTTCCATCTTTAATACATTGGCCTCCCCTCACTGCAGCTTATTATTCAACAGGAAAATATATATTCCAGGTCCTTAAGCAGGTTTTGGGGTTGGTGATGATTTATTCTGTGAACGTCTCCGGTATGTTTATTCTTTGTTTTCCCCTCTATGGCGCTCTTTTTAAAAAGGAAATCTCAGGTGCATTCAGTCGACCTCTTGATTCCTCGACCATTTTTTTAAAAATCCGTCAGTAGCCCAGCTCCTCCTTCCCGCAGCGTTTAATTAGCACAAGCAGCACATTCCGCCCGAAAACTACCGCTCTTTTCGTTTGTTTGTTTTCAGTTTTGCGGCGTTGTTATCAGACCCATCTGCCGCCGCCATCCTTGGACGAGACCTAGATGTGGAAGGATTTTACATTCTTCATGCGCTGGGACTTTATTTATCGATCTCTCTGCTACGAACATTTTGAAGACATATGTTTCTATTTAGCCACAAAAGGAAAACAAAAAGAAAAAAAAAAAAAAAAAAGAGCACTTGGAACAAGTTTGGCCACGACGGCCGTCCAGTAATCGGAGGGAGTAATCCAGTAACGAGAGGTCTCTGCGGGGTTGCGCGTAGCACTAACGTCACTTTTGGTGGAACAAGAGAGGCCTCACCATGCCTGCCAGGACCTTGGGAAGCTGAGAGGCAATGACCTCCGACATCATCTCGGGAAACTCCACCTTCATGGCGTCGGCCTGGATGAAGGTGCTCAGGCAGAACAGGTTGACCTTCTTCACTATCTGTCCGAAAAAAAGAAAAAAAAAGAGACATCCAAGTTGACACTGATGAAAGTAGCAAGGAGCCGGAGATAGGCCGATTTCTGGCTGTGACGGCGTTACCGTACATCGTGCATGGCGTCCATGAGCTTGGTGAGGTGGTAGAATCTCTGCGAGCTGGCCACCACGCCCTTCTCCTTCACATGGATGGCCTTGGTCAGCTCCCGGATGTAGTTCTGCCGCATCTCCTCGAACGCTGCCTGACTTTTAACTCCCTCCAGAGGCACTGGGGATTTGATTTCCACAAAGGGGGACGTCAGCAAACGTCAAGCACGTAATGTTTGGGTGGATCCGCAAGCGTTTTTACGGATCGCAATGTCATTTTAGCGATGGCTGTTTTGAAATCTCGCCTTTAAAAAGTATTTCCAACAGGTGCCAAAGTCGGAGCTGATAACAGCTGTTACATAAATCCCGCCAAGGTCCAGTGCCCCCACCCCTGCCTTACAGAACCTCCCTTTAGCGAGCAGCTCCACGGCGGCCTGAAAGCCTCACATCTCTAATTGCAACACTTATTGCTGAGAGCGTTTCTCTCCTAACGGGAGCTTCAGAGTGAACTCGACTTCCAAAGCTGCCGGCAGAAGTCACTTTACCTGTGTTGAGTAATATTATGGCTTTCATGCAGAGGAACTCCTCGCGGGTCACTTGAAGGTTCGCAAACTCCTGAGGGATGAACTGTATTGCGAGGCAAAGGTCGTAGATGGGAGATCTCCTCATTTGCTCCCTAGCGGACAAAACAAATGACATGGCGGTGGGAAAACAGATTTACCCGTGCTGTGTTCGTGCGTCTCTCCAGCGGCGATGCATTGACTTACTGACTAAGAACCAGATCTGGGGCGAAGTATAAATATTCACTGGTGACGTTCTGGAAGGAGCGCCAGCCGAGGGAGAACACCATCAGGTTCATCCAGGAATACTGGATGAGGGTCATCTGGTCGTTGATGTGAAGATTACGAAATCCTTGGAGAGGAGATTGAAAATCGAGGACAGAAATGCATATTTGACCAGATCTTCCTTTTGCGGATCATTTAAAGGTCTTCCTAAAAGACCTTCTAACTCAGGCTGGGCCTTTATGCCGGTGCCAGAAGCTCCCCATGGTTACTGTGGTTGCTGTGACCCTGAGCCTCGGAGACCTTGTTACCTGGCAGAGACTTGGACCACTTGACGATCCACAGCAGCTGCTTCTCGCAGAGCCTGTTCAGACTGTTGAGTAGAAGATGTGGGACGTCGGGCTGGGAGGCGTCGTAGCCGGAGTAGACCGTTTCCGGCTCGATGTTTTCCAGAATATTGATAACGTGTTGCGAGAGCTGCACTTCGTGGATTCCCGGTATGCAAGACATGGAGGTCAAGGCCTGGCTGTCGCTGGACATGGCCAGGTGGGACTGGAACATCAGGGACGGGGCGAAACCCAAGGCCTTCAAGGCACCGAAGCGCTTCAGCTTCCTGCCTGCGAGACGAAAACAAGGGCTAATTTATTCCACTTCAGTTCGGGAGATTTACTAAAACACGAGATGGCGAGGATCCGCCGTTAGAAAACACTTCACAGTAATGTTGCTGCCACTTATTTGCGGACGCCCGGGTGATACATTTGGAGTGCTAGGTAAACCCATCTCAGCTTTTTCCCACGTCTAAATGTTTGGTCTGCAGCCGAAGGCGGCTCATTTGCACCCTTCACTCTCATCATCGCTCAACAGCCTGATTAATGCTCTTGGCTCCTTCTTTCAGTTGACAGCGCAGAAAAAAATAAAAGGAACAGGAGTTAATATACTTGATGGTTTTTTTAACATTCATGACTTTGGAAGGGACACCGGCGGTAAAAGGCCGGCGGTGAAAGCCGTCCTCGCCGTCTCAAATCGCCCAGAATGGGTCTCGGCCGTGGAGATAAACGCACAGGTGTCTCCTACTCTGATCCAAACAAGCTCGGTCGTCTCTTCGAGTCCAAAATCCAAGTTTTTTCGGAGATCTGTAGGAGCCTTAAATTAGCTTTCTGGCGATTCGTGAGGCGCCACCCGCCCTCAGAACTCACACCGGAGGCTTTTCCCATCATTACATCCCGCGAACAGTGATTTTATGCAATCATTTCTTCAAGTGATCCTTGAGCAAAAATACGAGGGAAACCCATCAGTGAAAGTTGTTCATGAAAAGCACCAAAGCCCTAAAGGATGACATTTTTTAGGCATTTAGGTTCAAGTGCTTCTGTGTCAGCTTAACTTTTCCCACCTTCCCCTTCCTCACTGTCAGTTTATTAAGAGACATTAGGAAAAATGTGGGTTTTTTTCTCTTCAACTTTTGGAGTAAACCCCTCAATTTTCTTTTTTTTGGTCCTTTTTTGCAGTACCTCCAAGCATCATTCCCGCTTGATAGCACTTGCGCAGGCGACACGCCGGGCAGTTTTTCCTCCTGATTTTGTCCACGATGCAGTCGTTCCGCCCGGCGCAGAGATAGCTGTGGTGGCCTGTCGAGCGAAGGGGGGGTGGGGGTACAGACAATGAGCACAATTTTATGCCGCTTCATTTTCAAATGTGCGCACCGAGCCGGAGGGGGAGCGGTCCCTCGATTGTTAGCGCTCAGGGCGGCGCGCCGAGGAGAGATCTGAAGAGGCGAATTAGCAGATAGAGGCAAGGCTGTAAGGACAGAGTGACATGGCCATGTTGAGACGCGGTGGCTCTTACGTATCTCCCCCGGAGAGATAACGAGGGAAAACAGTCCGAGGAGCGAGAACACGGTGAACGCCGGTCAGCGCGATACCGCCGCCAGCGGCCTTTTGGTAATTAAAACCAAATCTGACACAGTGACGTACCAAAATGTGGAGCAGGGATATTACAGAATGTTCGATCGCCAGATTACAACCTCTCCTCGCAACCCCCCTGTCGTGCTTTTGCTCCACGCCTCACAGCGAGAAGGTTCGAGTCCAGTGGCAAGGTTCTGAGCGGGGCTGCGTCGGCTGCAACACAGCGTCGGCGGCCAATGGATAGCCTGCCCTTTGGCAGGAACATTGCCCACTCATTAACAACACACCTGTGAATCAGTCACCTGTTGATGTGAATTAAAAACGCGCATGTATGGGGATTTATTTGTTTTTTTGTTGGTCTTTTTCCGGAGATTGAAGCGGGACGTTCTCCCCTCACCTTCCACCGCGCGTTTGAAAAAAACCTTGCAGCTCCCACAGGTCAGGACCCCGTAGTGGCAGCCGGAGGCCTCGTCGCCGCAGATGACACACACTCTCTGGGGAGCCATGCTGGGAGGAGAGAGGGAGAGTTACAGTACAACAACTTGGGTGTGTCACACTTTGCAGGAGAGGAGAAGCTCTCAGACGTTAAACAAGAATGTTCAATCTCAGAATGTTAAATATGATTCCAGGTTTGCCGCAAAGACGGAGCGGAGCCCGGATTCGAAATAAAAAAGCTCCTCAGGATTGACTCGTGAGGTCAGAGTGTCGGTACTCGTCGGGCCCCTGCTGGGATAGTTACCCTGGGAATCCGCCGTAGTGGCCCGGGTTCCTCTGGACCAGGGTCTGGCTCTGGAAGCCGTTGTTGTAGCCGCCCAGGGTGAAGGGGTCCTGCGCAGCCCCGGAGGAGTGGCACCAGTACTGGGGCTCGGCGGGGGCCCCCTGCCAGCGAGGGGCCTCGCTTTTGTACACCGTCAGCTGGGCGTTGGCGTCGAAGCCGGTCGCCATCCCGCCCTTGGCGTCGGGCCTCGGCTGCTCGGGCGGGGTCAAGCCCACGAGAAAGGTCGGCGACCCGTCCAGGCCCGGCGGGGGGGCCCCCGGGGAGAACCCGGCCGGCTCGGGGTCGACGAACCCCGCCGCTCCCGGCTGCTTCCTCTCGACGTGGAGCTCTGGGTCGAACCCGGGCCGCTCCATGATCCCGGATGGCTCCTCCTCGTCCTTGATGAACTTGCAGGGCGCGGCAGGCTCCAAGCTCTCTGACGCGGGCACTTTGACGAACTCGTCCCACGCCACGGCGTCGTACTTCACGTATTCCCCGCCGCGGTCGTAGAGGCCCTTGGCCCCCGGGGAGCCGTCGAGCACGTTGCAGTCCTTGAACGCGGCGCCTTCCTCTCGGACGCCCAGCGCCTGCAGCGGCGCGCCCGGGTGAACAAAATTACGCACGGCGGGGGCCACGCAGGACGGTTTCACGGCCGTGTACCCGGGTTCGATGAAATCCGCCGCTCCCTTGGATTCGACCACGGGGGGCCCCGGAGGAGCCATCCTCCCGTTTATCTTGTTCTCCATCCCGGCGGCAACGGCGGCGGCTGCTGCGCACAGATGACCGTGGGCTGGGCGCGGAGTGGCGGACCTTTCCCCACCCTCGTCGAGACAACCAGGGGGGTTGAGGGGGGGTAAATAAATAGATAAATTAAAAAAAAAAAAAGAAGTCGAGGAGAATCCACCTTACTTCTCACATGGGAGACGCTCGGAGCCGCGGGAGCGAAGGCGCAACTTTTTCCGAGCCGGGAGACGCGCTCGATTTTCGGAGCCGTTTTTTCCAGGCGCGTCACGGTGAGATAACCGGAGTCCCGCCGCCGCCTGGCATGGTCCTCTGCTGGAGAGCTGTCTGGCTTCACCTCCTCCGGGGATTTATCCGTGCGTCTCCGAGCGCAGAGGGAGCGGAGAGGAGGCGCAGGCTGGGGGATGCAGATGGGTAACGGAGCGCCGCGGCGTGGAGAGACTTTAGTCTCCTCCCTGCGCGCACACCCCGTCAGTGCACGACGGGAGGAGGAGGAAGAAGAAGAAGAAGGTGGAGGAGGAGGCTCCTACTTCCTGTATTTCCACCCTCTTTATTTTGCGCTTTTTTATGATAATGATAATTATTATTACCACCACTGTTACTCATCCATTGTCCTGCAGGTGGTGGAGCAGAGCCCTGCTGCCATTGGGCGAAGTCCACTCTTTCACTCGAGACACTCGCTCATTCATTCACAGGGTCACATATAGAAACAAGTAGTCATTAGACATAGACGAATTCACATGTTCAAGACATTGATTATCACTTGCACAGAAGTAGAAACTTGTTTCCCTGTGCAGTAAAATTCCGACTTTGCATTGGATATGTAATGTTGAGAAATAATGATAGTAAACATGATTATAAATGATAGTGGATATACGACTGTTCACTCACTCATTCACACATATAGAGACACAACAACTCAACCTCTCATTCACTCACCATATAAAGACCTACGGCCATTCACCCTCTCACTGTCCTGTAGAAACAAACAATCATTCACACGCCACATAAACATACGAGACATACAACCATTCACCCTCTCACTGTCCTGTAGAAACAAACAACCATTCACCCTCTCATTCACACATCACATACAAAAAAAGTAGCAGTCACGCACAATACTAGACACAACTCAACTCACCCTCTCATTCACTCACCATATACAGACATACAACCATTCACCCTCTCATCCACCATATAGAAACAAAGTAGCATTCACTCTGTCATTCACACATCATCCTAAACATAGTTCACTCACTCATTCACACGTCATGTAGAGACAGCCAACCATTCACTCTCTCAGTCACACATCTGCACCATTCAGGGTCTCCAGTGAACCTCCTGCATGTGTTCGGACTTGAACCTGGAAAACCCGAAGGAACCCCATGCAGACACGAGGGGGACACGGAGACTCCACACCGAAAGCCCCCCCCCCCATCGCAATCCAAGCAGGGACCTTCTTGCTGTGAGGCGGAAGCGCTAACCGCAGCGCTATCCATTGTTATTATCACTGTTATCATTATTACTCCTGTTATTTCTACCATTATCAGAAACAAAGTTTTCTCAGATGTAAGGAGAGGAGGATGAGGCAGAAGGTCACCGCAGCCCGTTCTCTGTACTTACGACAGTGACATAACGGCATCAGCTGTTGGAATCTCTTTTAATGTACATACCAGTGAGTAGAAGTACCCGGATTACACACAAATACTCCCAACGCATACTTTCCCAAACCTTTTCAACAGCGGAGGAGAATCCCCGAGTGCTGACTTGCATGTTATCTCACTAGGGTTCAGAAAGGTGTGTGTGTGTGTGTGTGTGTGTGTGTGTGTGTGTGTGTGTGTGTGTGTGTGTGTGTGTGGGTTGACTTATTTCATTTAATCTCCTGCGTCATGTGCGCCACCTTATCAGAGGGGACACTCGCGTCGCGGTCGAAAACCCAGCTCTCGGATAAGGATTTTTTTTTCTTAAAAAAAGCTATCAGCTTGTAGTTTTCTCCAAGTGCAACGATGACCTGGTTCTCACATCACGACCCTGGAGTGGAGGCTCTGAGGGTTTGTTACCATTCCCACACGCTTCTTTCGTATTTTATTTTAACACAGAGGGCTGGATGTTGCGACGACTTCCATTTTCCCTCCGTTCCGGCTGTCGGATGACCACCTCCGCCAGGCTCTCCGTCTCGTGGTTCCCCATTTCCGGGAGCTCGTAGTGCAGACTGGAGATATCTTGCCTGATCATCCGGGGTTCCCCAGCCGGACGGCAAGTTGGGGTCACAGCAGGGCGGCGAGGCCAGGCGGGGTGGGGAGACCCGACCGGGTCAACTCACCTTCCATCCATCCATCCATCCATCCATCCATCCATCCATCCATCCATCCATCCATCCATCCATCCATCCAACCATCCATCCATCTAGCTATCTTCTTCTTTTCCTTTGGGCTGTTCCCTTCAGGGGTCACCACAGCGAATCCACCTTCTCCATCTAACCCTGTTCTCTGGATCCTCCTCTCTCACACCAACTACTATCATATCCTCTCTCACTACCTTCATACATCTTCTCTCTGATCTTCCTCTAGACCTCCAATTCCAGCATCCATCTACCAATATATTCACTCTCCCTCCTCTGTCCATGACCCAACCATCTCTGACCTTCTCTCCAAAACATCTAACATGTGCCGTCCCTCTGATGGATTCATTCCTGATCCTCTCCATCCTCCTCACTCCAGGAGAGAACCTCCACATCTTCCATCCATCCATCCATCCATCCATCCGTCCGAAGCTCTGTACTTGGTGCCGGCTGGGTGTGGGTGAATCCTCACCTCTCGGGTCTTCCTGCTGCCTCAGTTTGGGTGGGAAAGAATGGCAGACGCGGAGGAGACGGTCAGCAGGTAAGCTGGGTTTCACACCCCATCCTACCTCCATCTCTTACCAGCTTTCTCGTGAAATATTGGCTTTTTAAATGGAGTGTGTGACATAACAATAGTAGCAACAATTAAAAATGCAAAATGTCGGCCAAGTAAATATTTACAGACAGTTACGCCACTGGAACCAGATATGTTTATCAAAATGATGACACATTTGGAAATCCATGAGAACTATTACCATTGATTATCTGTTCTACTTATCCTGCGCTCAGGGTCACTGGGCGGGGGGGGGGAAGCTCACCCGGGACCGCCAGCCAATCACAGGGCCACTCACCCTGTCATTCACACGCCATTTCACACCAAAACACCGAACGTGGGGCAGAGATATCACAGAATGTTCGATCACTAAAATGACAACTACCCCCCTGCACCAACCTTGCTTTGGCTCCACGGCTCACAGCCAGGAGGTTTGATTCCAGTGGCAAGGCTCTGAACCTGGCTGGAAACGCTGGCGTGTGTGCTGCATCAGTTGTAACACGGCGTAGACAGCCAACAGATGCCCTTTGGCAGGAACATCGCCCAATCATTAACACCTGTGAATCAGTCACCTCTTGGCATGTGTATTTTTATATTATCCGTAAACTGCACTGTGAAGTCAAATATTAAATTGGCGGCTGTTAATCTGAATTAAAAACTTGCATGCATCAAGGAAATTTTTCATTTCTTTTACATTGATGGTGCTGTGTTGACATTGATTTTCCTTGAGCTGCCACCTTACCGTGGTCGAGGGCTTTACGCATCCCAGTGATCCTGGAAGGGTCACCCAAGGCAAACATATCCCAGGTGAGGGACCAGACAAAGAAAACTCTCACGATGGATCAAATATTTTGGAGCTGGTTTTCCCTTGCCCAGCCCCGGGTTACTGGGCTCGATGGCGAGAGCCTGGTGGCCAGGCCTGCACCCACGGCGGCAACATAGGTTCCTACTTCCCCTGGGCTCACCACCCACAGGAAGGGCCAAGGGAGTCGGGTGCAGTGTGAGCCGGGCGGGGGTCCTTGGCGGTCCGAACCTCGGCTGCAGAAGCTGGCTCTTGGAACATGGAATGTCACCTCTCTGGGACTCTCGGGACTCTTTATTACTTGCCCTTGGTGAGCGGCCCCGGGCAGGGGTGGGCATTCTGGTGCCCCCCCCCCCCCCCCCCCAATTTAGACGGGCGTCCGTTCCCCCCCCCCCCCTTGGTCCCCAGCTGTCCTGGGGGCCCCAGCAGGGGGGGGGGGGGG
>CAAKHD010001184.1:4548-24152 GCA_901007705.1 Fistularia tabacaria | reverse complement strand
TATCTATCGGGGGGGGGGGGGGGCATTTGTATCCCGTCAGCTGGGCATTGGCGTCGAAGCCCACTTGTCATTTAGAGGCATGCAAACATTCATTCTGTCATTCAAATGTCACATGGAGACAACTTCTCCCCCTCTCATTCAAACGTCTGGACAATTTAGAGTCTCCGATGGACCTCCTGCATGTTTTTGGGACTGTGGGAGGAACCCGGACAAACCCTACGCAGAGAATCCACACAGAAAAGGCCGCCTGTGGGAATCAAACCAGGGGCCTTCTGGCGAGGCGGCTAAAACGCTAACAACTGCCCCAGCGAAGACGACGGACTTTCCCGCATTCACCGAAGCTGTATCAGTTGCAGCCTAAAACCTGGCTCTCAGATAAGGTTTTAAACAATATATCAGCTTGTGGTTTTCTCCAAGTGCGGCGATGGCCTGAATCTCACATCACCACCGTGGAGTGGAGGCTCTGAGTGTTTGTTACCTTTTCCACACGCTTCTTTCATATATTTTCTCGTCGTGTTATTTTCGTCGTTGCGACGACTTCCATTTCATGCTGAAGGAGAGCAAACGGTCCTCTCCGGTCCTCCTCATCCCGGCGGGAATGATCGGCGCCGCCCCTCCAGCCCGCCCCCCTCTCCGACGGAGGGTTTTTGTATTCTCCAGCCAGCGGAGGTGAGCCGTACCTGACAGGTCAGGCTGTTCCCAGTTATTTGTCTGGCCGTCCTACAGACAACGGCGCACAAGGGGGGGGGGGCACTTTCAGAGCCCTCCCCCCGATAACCTGCATTTAAGTTCCACTCTGAAAGCCAGGCTGACAGACATCCCAAAAACGCTACCAATGAGAAAAATAATGACAAAATCACAAGGATGTTAGATAAACTTAACGCTCGGTGACATGATTAGCAATGGAGGCAGCTAACGCTAACAAGCTGTGGGCTATTTCTTTAACTTTCTTCGTCTTCTCAGATGTGAGACCTTCAACCCTGGACATCCCAGCATATTCGGACTTCTTGTGGCCCGGAGCTGCTTTTCTTCTGCTCTGTCATGGGAAAACCAGCTCCGGAGGTGGCGGCAGGCTGAGGCTGACTCTCTGGTGCCCCCGCCTGGCTCGTCCGAGCAGATGAACGATGAAGAAGCAAATGCCCAAATGTTAAACATGCAAGCGCAGTTTATTCTGTTAACAGGAGGCAGCAGCTCCGCGGGTTCAGGTCATCTTTTCTCTTCCCAGCTGAACATGCAGCTGCCGGATCACCTCCGCCAGGCTCTCCGACTCGTGGTTCCCCATTTCCAGGAGCTCGTATCGCAGACTGGAGATGTCCTGCTTGATCTCCCGGAGCTCACCTGTCGGATGGCGAGTCAGGGTCATGGCAGGACGGTGATAATTGCGGCGTCGGTGGCGAGGCTGGGTGGGGTGAGGAGATCCGACCGGGTCAACTCACCTTCATTCACCTCCTCGTCCTCTTTGTCTCTCTGTGCCTTCAGGATGTACCGCTTGATCAGCCGGCTCATGATCTTCTGCAGAGACGAGCAGATCATGTGAATCTAACCGGCTCTAAACAGTGACACATTCTATCTATCTATCTATCTATCTATCTATCTATCTATCTATCTATCTATCTATCTATCTATCTATCTATCTATCTATCTATCTATCTATCTATCTATCTATCTATCTATCTATCTATCTATCTATCTATCTATCTATCTATCTATCCATCCATCCATCCACCCATCCGTCCAAAGCTCTGTACCTGGTGCCGGCTGGGTCTGGGTGAATCCTCCCCTCTCAGGTCTTCCTGTTGCCTTAGCTGAGGTGGGAAAGGACAAGAGACATGGAGAAGCTGGTCAGCAGGTCAGCAGGGTTGCACTCCCCGTCCTACCTCCATCTCTTATCAGCTTTGTCGTGAAATATTTGATTTCCCCATCCTCGTCACGATGACCCACCTCAGTAATTTCCATGTCGCTGTTGGAGCTCTCTGTGGTTTTTCCCCAGGACTCCCGGAGCAGGAAGGTCTTCAGGCCCCGCAGGAGGGCGCAGACAGACTTGGGGCTGGGCACCAGGTTGAAGGGCACCGGCAGGGTGCCGCCGTGCTCAAAGTAGGAAAACCAGAGTTTGGCTCGGGCGAACTTCCACTCCACGTCGGCATCGCCCTGCGTCCACGGGGGTCCACCCACACAAAAGACGTCCACATTTAATATCACAGTAGATTGTTTCCTTTTTTTAAACAGAGTGTGTGACACAATAATAGTAGCAACAGTTAAACGTGCAAAATGTCGGCCAAGTAAATATTTACGGACAGTTACAACACTGGAACCAGATATTTTTAATCCAAACGATAACACATTTGGAAACTCATGAGAACTATTAACATTGATTATCTGTTCTGCTTATCCTGCGCTCAGGGTCACGGAGGAGTTGGGTGAGATCCCAGCTGTCACTGGGTGAGAGGCGAGATACGCCCGGGAGCGCCAGCCAATCACAGGGCTACTCATTAAACGGCATTTGGAAACATACAACCATTCACTCACATATCATATGGAAAAAAACATTAAATCCCTCATTCACTTGTCATATAGAGGCATGCAAACATTCACTCTCTCATTCAAATGTCAAGACAACTAATCCCCCTCTCATTTAAATGTCTGGACAGTTAAGGGTCTCCGATGGACCTCCTGCATGTTTTTGGGACTGTGGGAGGAACCCGGACAAACCCTACGCAGAGAATCCACACAGACAGGGCCTTCTTGCTGTGCGGCTAAAACGCTAACCGCTGCGCCACCGAAGACGATGAACATTCCCGCATCAGCCGAAGCTGAATCAGCCGCTCTTTGTCAAAAGAGCGCTGGGATCTGCCCTTTGGTCAAAGATCATCAAACCAGACTCACCTCTATTTCTTGAAAGGAGCTGTTGAACATGGCGATGAGCATATTCAGCAGCACAATCACCATAATGATGTTGTACACGCCGTACAGAACGTAGCCGATGTTCTCAATGAATTTATGGTCGATATCAATGACCACTGATTTGACCTCTGACAGGCCGAAGATGGCCCAAAATAAGGTTTTGAAGCTTTCCTCGAGCCTGGGAAGCAGAGAAATGAAAAATGGAGTTGGCCGGTCGCCGAGCAAATGCGCTGATCTTAATCAACGCTGAATTAATTTAATACACAATCAATCCAAGGGGGCCACCGGATGATAAATGAATGCTTTCGCAAGCTACTCAGCTCACAATTATGCCAGCAGTCTACATTCGCTGACCCCTGCGTGATTAGTTATTCTTGTACAATCACTTGTACAATAATGGGATTTCAAGGCAAAAAGCTCTGCCATTAAGAATTGCCTACAAGGGGGAAAAAAAAAGATAATAACATTCAGATTAGATGTAACCTGGACAATCGGAGCTGTGGTTAGCGAGGCAGCGTTGACTCGTGTTCCCCCTTCGGGAGACGTTATGAATTACAAATGGATAATTGAAATGCCTGCAAGAAGGCCTTTATTCCCACCTGCAGTAAAGGGACTAAACGGACCTTGGATCCGGGATCAAGAAAAGGCTGGCTGTCATACTCTACGCGTGTGTGTGTGTGTGTGTGTGTGTGTGTGTGTGTGTGTGTGTGTGTGTCTGTGTGTGTGTGTGCGTCATTATCATTGTCATCATTGTCCTAGTATTGTTGCAGGATCCGCTTTCAGTGTGTGTGTTTGTGTGTGTGTGTGTACGTATATGCACGGATGTATGAATCTTGTATGTATGTATCTGTGTTGTGTGTGTATGAATTATGTGTGTATGTGTATATGTATGAATGATGTATTTATGTATGCGCCTATGTGTGTATGTGTATATGTATATTTGTGTGTATGCATATATATGTGTGCATGTATATATGTATGCGCATATCTATGTATGTGTGTGTGCATATGCATATGTGTATGTATGTAAATGTGTGCATGTGTATATGTATGAATTATGTATTTATGTATGAATGTGTGTGTGCAAAATGCACGACTGTATGCATTTATGTATGTATGAACAATATATGTATGTGTATGTGTTGAATGTGTATGAATTATGTGTGTGTTTGTATGTGCGTGTTTGTGTGTGCTTTTGTAATTGCATGTATGTATGTATGTATGTATGTATGTATGCATGTATGTATGTATGTGTGTTTATTTGTGTGCATGTGTATGAATTATGTATTTATGTATGCGCATATGTATGTATGTGTCTGTGCATGTGTATATGCATACTTTTATGTATGTATGCATATGTGTGCCTGTATATATGTATGAATTATGTACGTATTCGTGTGTGTGCATGTCTATATGTATGAATTATGTATTTATATACGTGTGTGTGTGTGCATATATGCATGAAGGTATGTACACATGTATGTATGAATAATATGTTTGTATATGTGTTGTATAAATGACGTGTGTATGTTTGTATGTGTGTGCATATGCATGTGTATGTGTATGAACTTTGCATTTATGTAAGTGTGTCAGAATTATGTATGCATGTATGTATAGATATATGTATGTATTTGTGTGTATGTGTGTCAACACAAATTGTTGCAAATAGTGAAACTATGCAGCAGTTCATGCTGTACAAGATGAGAGTTCCTATGGAGGAGGTGTGGCCGCACGCCATATGGGTGGAGACGTCCCAAGGATCAAGTCCCCCGCTTTGATTCCCAGCTGTCAGGTTATTATATTGCAACTGCCTCCACACACTCTACAGCCCTAACCTCCACCCATCCCCCACTTCCACCCCGTCTCTCCCTCTTGAAGGGATAAAGACATTTAATATCTGAACAAAAAACAATATTTGGACATCAGGCATCAACCAGACGTCAATTACAGTTTTAAATATCGGACATCACACAAGTGGTTGAGTAATAGTATATCAGTGTACGCGCTTGATGTGTACTCAAATACTGCAATGTGAGTGAAAAGTATAGTCGCAGTAAACTAGGCGAATACTGAAGTACAGTTGGATAATCTCTGCGAGCACATTATACGCCGGCTGTAGCACAAAACCAGATCTCTGCTTCTTTTAAAAGGTGGTACATTTCCTCTACACTTTAAGTACTCTTAAAAGTACTCTTGTCTCAATTTAAAGTGGTGTTTTGCCGGAGAGAAAATGCGGCGTACAGTGATGTGAGTAGACTTGTTGCATAAAGTGTAGTCGGGTGATTTCGGTTCGAGGTTTGTGAACTTTCGCTTGTACATAGTTTTGAGAGGACATGCTGCATTGGATGGCGGTACCGTGCGCGGGTGTGCACACACTCACGTTGTGAAGGCGTCGTTGTGCTTCGCTCCGAGGTAGTACGAGTACAGGTTGAACATGCCCACCATGAACGCCACGAAAACGGTCACGAATATCACCATGAACTTAAAGATATCCTTCACCGTCCTCCCCAGGGAGATCTGCAGGGGGCCGAAGCTCTCGTTGGCAGGCAGGATGTAGGCGATGCGGGAGAAACTCAGGACGACAGCGATGGCGTACAGCCCCTCGGATATGAGCTGCGGGTCTGAGCGCATCCAGTTGATGCGGGCTGAAAATGAACACATGCCGGGGTGCTTATGGATTTTCCGTTGGCCGAGGCAAAAACGGGTAAAGGGAAGGCCTGAGCCGAGAGCTTCTCAAGGTTTACTGCGTATCAAGAAAAAAAAGGGGGTTGATTGCGCTTGATTTATTTCTGCTTCCTTCCACTTACCGAGCTGAAAGTACTGGATTTCGAAGGGCAAGGTTGCCTTAGACAGGTCAGTATAGTGCTTGTCGACATAGCACTGGGCAGAATAGGCGTGCCAGAAGGCCATCAGTCTGGCCATGAAAGACGTCATAAAAATGGCCAAAATGTTGAAGTCAAGGAGGTTCCAGGGCTCTGAGATGTACTCCCTGATGTCCTGGGACCAAATGTTTTTACACTCCTCCCAAATTTTGCCTGCAGGGAGAGAAAGAAATCTCAGCATCCAGTTGACAGAGAACGAATTCCTCTCCGCCACCGGATGATGTCTCATTTCATTTGTCATGTCAAACTGTAAATGTGACGGATCGGCCCCGACCGACTGCCGACCGAACCGCACGGGGTTTTCTGTCTGATACGAGCTGGCAAACCAGTGTGACATGGATATAAACTCTCTGCTGTCGAGCAAAGTTAAGCGAGAAGTCGCTCGCAATCGTAATGTATGTGCACGGTGCGGTGATATTGTTGGCTGAGCCGACAGAACAAAGAGATGCACCGGCACTCAAGCTTAAACTGTGTCGAACGAGGGTCTGCATGAACTCGAAGTGTACGATTGCTAAGAGTGGAGGCTGCTGACCGACGACCCAGGATATGATGAGGATCTCCATCCAGGTGAAGGGGGTCGTCTTCATGCGAAACAGCTGCGAGGGGTGGTCGCGGCTGGTCATGTTGGGCAGCAACGATGGCCCCTCAAAGCGGTCAGCCGCGTTCAGGACCAGCAGGCAAAGGAAGATCATGAAGGACGCGGCGTGGGCCACAAACTTAAGGAACGGTCCACACATGAGCTTCCCTAACTGGCAGAAAAGCAGAAAATGTCCATTTCCTGGTTGATGAAGCTCCAACTTTGACCTCCCTCCTTTGGCTCCATTTCCCTCACTCACCTTACTTGATGGAGCGAGCCAGTACATGAAGGCCAGAACAGGCAACCCCGCAGCCACCCCAAGGACCAGGAGGATCTTGACGGCCGTGGTTTGCTGACGTAGCCCGGATAAATTCTCGTACCAGATGGAGAGGAGTTGCTGCTGGCAGTTCGGATGCGCCACGAACTGAAGGTGAGGGAGACAGATTACGCCGGCGAGCGCAAGGTCGAACATCCAAAACAAGTCAACAAATCAGAAGGCTCTCATACACGCTTACCTTTTTCACTTCGTATTTTATCGCCAGTTTCAACCTGATTAGGTTTTGCCTGCAGAGGGTGGCGGAATTCGGACGTGCGTCGGCGTCACCGTTCAGGACGGCCTCGACTTCCTCTGTGCTTTGGCACAGATCCAGGAGCCCCACCACGAAATCCTTGCACTGCATCGACAGCTTCTTGTAATCGTTCTGAGACGGAGAGCGAGACGCGGGTAACTCCAACACCTCCATTTTTTCATTTTATTTCATAACGCGTCACGTGCGGCCCAATCAAAATACCCTGCCTTGAACTCCTTTTCGATGTCGGCCAAAACGGCGAGCTCGTTGCTCAGCTCCAGCGCCGCCATCACGGGGTCCTCGTGCGAGAGGGACAGATACGCCGGACTGGCCAGACCTTTGTAGGCGTTGATGCGGGACTGTGAGTGTCTGAAGGAGTCATGCCGCTGCTGCTCGCTGCAGCTCCCGCACTTGCAGAAGTAGTCGTGGGGACGCTCTATGCGGGCCCCCTTGGTGAGGAGTAGGTGCACTATTTCGTAAGAGTGGCACTGCGAGGCCAGGATGATGGGAGTGATGTCGCTGGAGAAAAGAGTGCCGTTCTCCTCGCTGGCAAAGACGTCAGCGTGCGTGTCGGCCCGGCTGTCCGTGAAGGCCTCGTGGCTCAGTATGACCTCCACGATGCGCGTGTAGCCTTTGCTGATGGCCAGCAGCAAAGCATCTCCGAGCCTCGCGATGTCCTTGTTCCCGAGCAGGAGCTTGGTGACCTCCAAGTGCTCGTTGGCGACGGCCAGCTGCAGAGCGTTCTGGCCCATGTAATTGACGCAGTTGATGTTGAGGTCCGGCAGCTCGTCCAGCATCCACCTCACTTCGGGTATATTCCCGTACTCGACCGCGTCCAAGAAGCGCTCCTCTGTCATGGAAAGCCTGGAGCTGCATTTGCCGCGAAAAAGGTAACCGGCTCCACGTAGAGCTTGTCTCCTGGGTTTTGGCATTGCTTCCTGCGGCATCACGGCTCCTCACTCCTCACGCCATCTAAACGCCGGTGACGCACAGAAAAGGCAATCCATGATTGTGATGGAAACACTAATAATTCAATTATAATTACAGCCGCTTGACGAGATTGTACACATATGTATGCCGTGCAGCCACACCGAATGAGGAGAGGAGCGTCTCGGGAGGCGCACGGATGAAAATCCGGAAAGGGCAGCTGGCGTCGGCAGAATTATAACTCTCCCTACATGTGTGACGCCACCCACGGACTCATCATCTGCTCCCTGCCACGTCCTGCTCTCGACACCGCCCTTTCACTCGACCTCACCCTTGGCCGGTCCTGCATGTTGCGCATTGCGCACGAGCGAGGGCTAAAATTTTGAGTCAAGGTGGAATGTGACCCTCATTCTTAACTCCACATACCCCATCCGGTGATGGGCTTTCATTACATTGTGGATCACGGCCAAGAAGAAATGCAGTTTGCGTCCAGTGATTGCATTCTGATAACTTGGTTAGCCCCCACAAGCTAATTGATCCAGCTTCGATGATGATTACTGATGGCAGTGTCCCTTCTTTCAGCCACAATTTTGTGTTAAAAAGATTAGCTTAATAGAGTGACCGCAGGATCCGTGTGCAATGCAGAGATTTTGCAATGGCAAACAGTTGAAATGTTAATTGTCTCTATCTTACTTTAATCTATCTATCTATGTGTTTATTTAGTGCCTTAATAACAAGGAAAGTAGGTCCATCTGGATTTTGCTGGGGGGGGGTTTCTACCATGAAAAGGCCCTTCAGATTCAACTGAAGAGGTAAGAAAAGGGATACCTGGAGACAGGGGTGCATGATAAAATAAATTCAAATAATATGTAATGAAAAAAAAAATAAAAATAAAATACAATAAAATAAAAGTATGTAAAATAAAATAAAATAAAATTGAATTAAATTGTACTGCAGCAAACAATGCAACGCATTTGTAGGATAAAACATATAATTCAGTGCCATATGCCACCCATAAATTCCACTCTGTTCTTTTCTCTGCTCCACTTTGTTCATTTTATTTTAGTCAAAAGATGACAATGTGACTGAAAAAAAGCAGTCTCGTAGGTGTCAACTGTTTTCCTGATATGAGAGGAGCGTGCAAAAGTTATCTTACCCTGAGGGAGACGGATCCACCGGCAGAGGAAGCTGCAGACAGGCGGAAGGATGCAACTTGCAACGACTGAGTCACTTGCTCGAGACTCCCACCTGCAGTCGGTGCAGCTTTTACACGCCCAGTGGGCGGTTTCAGGCAGGTTTTGGCACCGAGTTGTCTACTTCATATTTTTCTATCATACATTACTAAACTGAAAGAGGTCAGGAGAAGCCTTGTCATTTCAACACCCAGACTAATGCAATGCGCTCAGTAAGTATGCACCGACAGTCAATATGATGAAAGACGTCAATCTGAGAGATTATATTTGATGGAGTCGCCGCTCCACGGGAGACAATCCCGGAAAAGCAGGTTTACCTAAATCCTCTTAACGCACTGCACCGCCAAATTATAACACCCGTTTCATGTGAGCCGTTATCCCGTGTCTGCATTTAAAAGTACATTTTTTAAAATAATGGCTGAATATGTGTCAATGTAGATAAAATACACACTTTTTTCAAGTTTCAGTGATTCTTATTGCGGGACGAGAAGCCGTAGAAGCGAATAAAAGCGACATAATCCCGCACAGATTTTCCACACGGTAGAGTCTAAAATAATTACGACGCTTCCACGGGTTCCCTAAAGGCAGCATCACACTGCCTTGCTTGGCGCGCCCTCTGCTGGCCATCACTGGTATTGCAGCGACGGTCGCTGTTGTCAAGGAGCTGCGTCCTCGGTTGCTATCATGGAGAAACTTTCCACAGACTGCTCCTCCATATCGCCGTGTTCTCCTTACTCCTTTTACCCCTTTATACGGCTTTGAGTAAATATTCAAAACCGCTGCGATGCGCATGTATGATTCCTGCGATGACGGCTAAAATTGTCAATGGATGAGTGACGCTAGCTCGACCATGCTAACGTAGCAGCTAGCGGGGGAGGGGGGCGTCGAGGAGCCCCGCCGGCCCCGGGGGAGGATGCAAGTTCCCCCGGACAACTTCTCCTACCGCTCGTATCCTACTTTAAATCTGTGTGGGGGGTTGTTTTAAACTTCACAGAGACGTATTTGTTTGTTTGTTTTCCGAGCAGGTTCATGAATAATGTATGGCGACGGTCTGTAAGTAACACGACAGCGGGGCGGTGTTGTCCTCGCCGCATGATCACTTTTATTGGCTTGGATTTAAAAGAGAAAAAAAAAGTGTCAACGACATTTAGCGCTCATTTAAAAGCCAAAGAAAAGAAAAAGAAAATCCTTGACGTTTCGAACACAGGGTGGGGGCAGACGGAGGCCTCCTGAGGGAGAGGCAGCTGTTGGTGGAGGAGCAGCGGCGCTGTCGAAGCCGAACCCGCAGGTTCTCCCTGGAAACCAAACGACGCCGGAAGTCAGTGTCTGTTCTTAGCATTTCTTCCCAGCTCATAATTTCTCTTTGCTACTCGGACCTGATAAGTATGAAAAAACAAGCAAAATCTATTTACATGTAGTTTTTCTGTTGTTGTTGTTGTTGCTTCTGTGAGAGCAACATGATGTAAATTACGCTAACACTATACCTGCTTTCTGACACAAAATCTTGTAAAAACTGTCCAACTTGAATTAGCGTTTCAGGAAGTAGCCTTTCCCCCTCCTTTTAGTTTTGCATCCCCTCGGTGCGACATCCACCTTCAGCTCCATACTCAAAAACAAGCAACCGTGAGGAGGAGGAAGTCAACAGGGACAACGTGGAGAGCCAAGTGCATTTGGGAATGATATCCATGGACTATCAGATGGCTTGAGGTGTTTTTATCTTCTCTCTGTGCTTCTTCGCCGTTCGGAGAACCCCGGCGTTCGCTAACTCTGGACTTATTTTATATCTACTCTATACTCTGTGAGGTAGCAGGCCAGAAGAGCTTCGACTTCTTTGTCCGTCCTTTTCACGCCGCTTCTGTCCATTTTGTCACAAGAAAACAGCTGAGCGCAATAGTTTAAGAGTGATGCACTGCAAGAAGTATCTGGCAATAGGCGTGGCTTCCACCTAGTTCCACAAGCCACCAAACACCTTCGTCATATGAGTTCCTATAGAACTGTAAAAAGGCCCGGCCTGTTTATAGGAGCTAATATGGTCGTAGGAGCTGGGGTCCATCATCTCTTGGTCTTCTGCTGTCTGAAAGCAGCAAGAAAAGGATCTAGGAACTACAGTAGCCACAAGAGGTTATATTTCTAACAGCGCACTTATTGCTTCGTGCTGTTAAACCCGCACCGCCAGTCGTTTTTCAGCTAAGAGCGGCGTTCATTACTTCCTCCTCGCAGGGACGATGGCACTTTACCCATAAACTTTCTTCCTGGAAAGTCCGCTCGCCGTTTCTCCCGGGTCTCAGCCACCCCGGAGTGATCGATGGCGCAGGCAGGATTTTAGAGTTTTACACCTGAAATAGATGTGGAGGTGGGGGAGCGTCGCTTCTCTGATAGCGTAAATCCTGGGCCCTCCCAGAGGCTTGATTCCCCTGCTTGCAGAAATGAATAACCCTCTAAATACCTGCCTCCTTGTCGCCCACGCCGGCTGAGCTGGCTGTTTCTAATCTCTGTAATCGAAAGCCATTTCTCTGGTGCGGTTATCTGGCGAGGAGTCGGTGTAATGTAGTGTGGCGTCTTGGAATTTAAAGCACCGCATTCGCAGATATTCTTGAATGCCTCTCTCGTTGCAGTGGCAAATCAAATGTTTGATTTTCACTTACACTGGAAAAAAAGATTTAAGATTTGTTTGTGCGTCTTTGCCATTCCCGGAGGTTGTTCTCTTCCTTCATTCATTATCGATACCGCGTATCCTGCACACACAGGGTCGCGGGGGGTTCTGGAGGCCGGGCGAAAGGCGGGGTTCACTCTGGAGCGGTCGATCACAGGGTCCCATATAGAGACATACACCATTCACTTCCGGACAATTCAGGGTCTCCAATAGACCTTCTGCATGCTGTTGGAGGGAGGGAGGAATCCTACGCAAATGCAGGGAGGTGTCGGAATCGAACCAGGGACCTTCTTACTGCGAGTTGGAAACCTTAACCAGCGAGCCACCCAGGAATTTGATGTACTGTACGAGCTCAACAATCTGTAGCACCAGAATCATCTTATTTTTTTCATTTTCGCCTGTATTTGTGCCCATTTCTGGATATATCTGGGGAATTTCTGGGCAGCCTTGAACAGCCTTGGCAAAATCCCAGGGGCTGATGGGAATGTTTTGTTCCAGGAGACCAAAACATAATTCTTACTGAGATTTTGACCAGATGATGGTGTTAGCTATCATCAGCCATGAGGACCAGGGGGGCCAGGGGAGCGCTCAGCGTGCGCTCTGCACAGGAGCATCCCGGCGGAGCCAAGAAAGCCTCAACAAGAGTTCGCTGGGATTAAAGTGGATTTTGGGATTAATGACAGCAGAAGGCTGCCTTTTGCAGCAACTGCTCTTCATCTGGCAAAGGAAAAACTGAAACTGATGTTTCTTTCTGGAGAGGATCCGCAACCCCTTCCCGGCTGTGTGAGAACCAGTGAGCACGGTGTGATGAAGGGAGACATCATTAAACAAGACAAACCACCCTCAACAATAAACACAACCGCCACACAATATTAATGCACCCGATATTAAACTCCAGAATCAACTCCTACACATGTAATTATGTTCAAAATCTTTTTTGCTGTGAGCTATTCCTGTGTGAGGGAGTAGCATCTGCTGACCTTCAGCGTCTGCTCTGGGTTTCGCTGCACGGCGCTCTCACAGCTGGTGACACGTTTCGTTGAGGCCTTGATATTGATTTCCTTGATTGTTTTTAAAAATTAAAGATGCAATGAACAGACGCGTTGAAGTCAACTGATGACTGTTGAAAAGAGCAGGGAGTCGGGGGGGGGGTCGCTCGGCACGGCCCACCGTGGAGACTTCCTTTCTCATCCCTTTTTCCCGCGGCGCAGGGTTCTTGAGGAGAGGCGGAAGCAGTGGGACGTTCAGGAGCAGCAGCACAGAGAGAACATCCTCCAGCTGCGCCGGCAGAGAGTGCAGGATGTGACCGAGCGTTTCCAGAGAGCTCATCTGCCCCCCTCTCAGAGGCAAAGACAAAGTGCGTGACAGAGCCTACGTTGTGCAGCGACAGACTGGTTGCGCTTCATGTTGCCGGGTGTTTTCATGGTCTTTTCCTGCCTTTGTGGTGGTTCAGCTCACAGAAGGACTGCTGTAACCGTTGAAGACGCACTCAGTCAAATCCGCGGCACAGCGAGTCCGAACCCCCGGCATTCCTCGACAGGCCACTTTCACACTTTCAGGTAAAAAAAAAAAAAAAAAAAAAAAAGAGTCTTTTAATCATTTTATGGGAAGATGTCTCTCCGGGTGGCTCTGTGATTGACAGGTGACAGTTCCGATTAAGCCCCGCCTCCCACTCAAATATCAGCTGGCATTGGCTCCTGCTCCCTACAAACCTGTCAGCAGGATAACAAGTACAAATAACGATTGAATGATAAAGTTTCTACAGCCTCCTTAAAATCACGCTGTTTTTTTTATAACCATCGTTATTTCTGCTTTGTTAACTTCCTGGACGAGTCCCGCATTCTGTCTACCTGTTTGTTTTTTCGTTTTTTTTTTACCCTTCCCTCTAAAAGTAGCTGCACTCCCTCTCCCAGGCCCCCCGCCGTGTACCAGTCCCTCCGCCAATGGTCCGCCTCTGCAGCCGAGGAACACGCCGGCCTGCCTCAAGACCACGGCGTTCATGTCAAGACCCGCTGGGAACCTCGGAAAGCACAAGACCTGCAAGCGGATCACGTTACCCAGGCACGCTGATGATTTCATGTGGATGTGCGGTTTATAGTCAGGTCCCGTCGAGGGTCCCCTGCAATGTTGCTCACCATTCAAAGCGACAGCTTTGAAATAAATCCAGTCTTTTTGAAGCAGAAAACCTTCACTTTAGTTTGAGCAGTTTTGTCCTGTTTTACCTCTGAAAGGCAACGTATTGATCGGAGTAAACTGTGTCTCGCCCTCTAAAGGGCTTTACACTCTTGCTTTTGTTTAATTTATAGTGAAAAATAACATGAACATTTGATGGTATTTGGCTCCTCAGTCTACCGTTTGGTGCAGCAGGCTGTTTAACCTAATTTAATTATTTTACAACCGCGGCTTCAGTTCCTGATTTGAATCACCCATAAAGAGGGCCGAAATATATGTGAAAAAATAGGAAATAGTGTTTTTGATTGCAGCTCCTCATTTTTTTCTTTTGCCTCCATGTTCAGGACAACCACTTCCTGTCAGTTTGCTGCCTTTCCGAAAGTCTCACTGAAAGCCTGTTGAGTAAAGACAGTTTGGACACCGCGGACTCCAACCCTTCCGCTAAAATGCAACCGTGTTCCCGCTCCTCCTTGATGCTCCAGACGGAGAACCCTCGCGAAGACCCGGGGAAACTGAAGGCACCCGAAGGAGTCACGAGTAAAGCCCACTGGGGCTTCGCATCCACCGACCCGCTGGCTAAAACAGAAACCCTGTCTGGCCTGCACAGCTGCAGCTTGCTACATCTCGGTGAAATAACAAGCGTGGGCCCTCAGCGCCATGAGGTGAAGGTCCCACAGAACATTTGTGATGACGCCGTTCGCGCGAGTAAAGCCGAATACAAAGTACTCGAGCCGCAAGGTTCCAAACAAGAGACCCTTTTGTTTCTCAAACCGCAGATGGTCTCTAATGAAGGACAATTCAAATATTCATCCGTTCAAGGAATCCTCCTGTTGGACAAAAGCGGTAAAGTCGAGCCTTTGTTCGGAGCCCCCCATCCGCCAAACATATTCTCCAACGATAGCGCATCAGATAACTCCTCACAAGATAAGTCTGCCCGGCAAACAGGAAACGAAAACCACTATCTGCCTTCCCAGAAGGAGCTTGGTGCCGCTGTAAACAACCTCAACAAGGCTACAAACTCAGACATGCACACTGAGGAGTCTATTATTGCTGCAACTGTGTCTAATATTGAGTCAGACGGACCCGAGCGCCTCAGGTGTCCTGGGGAGGAAGTGCGAACACTGCCCGCATCCACGGGAACGTCCAATTCAGCACGTCACGTCACGTTCGTTAAGGGGATCCTAAAAAAGGAATCCAGAGGCACGGCGGGATTCGCCACCCACGCCTACAGCTCCGGACACTTGTTTTTTGCAAAGCAGGTGGCGTTAGCGATCAGAGACAGCGTTGAGTTGACCCGGGTCAAAGCAAAGGGGCGGGAGGGCAAAAGCATTGTCAAGAAGCTGCGCTGGTTGGACGAGGAGAACGAGGACAATCGGCAGACGAAGGGGAGATCGTCCAATCCGTCTCGGCCAAAGGACAGCTCAAAGGACCACCGGCTAAGTCTCGCCGCCGTCTCGGGGGCCTTCGAGCCCGGCCCCGCCGTGACCCCTGCAGCCTCCGCTGGTTATCACTTTACAAGGCAGGCATGGGCAGATGTTGGGGTTCAAGTCAGCCTGCCCCAGGAAGTTGTAGCAGAGGTCAAGGCGCCGCGGTGCAGCTCCAGGACCGCCGTTCCAAAGGTCCCCCAGAGGGAAAACTCTGCCGCAGTATCAGGGGGTCTTGTTTCCTCGCGGACTAGAAAGGGCACTGTCGTACGACCTCAATCTGCCACCGAGGTGAGTCAGATTGCCTGGACCCGGGGGAAGGTGCTGACGCCCCGCCCACCGGCGAGGGCCGAATCCACGGAGGAAAAAAACCCACATGCCATCAGGACTCCAGATGGCGGGGGCCGGGCCGGAGTCGACTGTAAACAAGCTCCGGCTGCAGACCCGGACGTTTATTTCTCGCCGTCCACACGCTGCGTAATCCGGGCAGATAGCACTGTTGTGTACACGCCGCTGTCACCCTCTTATACCTGCCCCGTCCAAGCAGGCAACGTAATGAGCATGCCCAGTTTAGGTCATGTGGCCGGTCAGGGTTGCAATAGAAGAAGAGCGCCGAAGCACGATGAAAAAGGCCTGTGTTTAGATTGCACTCCCACAGACGATGAGATCTCGAAGCTCTGGCGCTGCGTCCGCAGCGCCTTAACCACCAAGAATGGTAATGTATGTTTGGCTTCGAGACCCTCACGCGGAGCAGGCTTGGCTCCCGTGCATAGACGCGCTTTATGTCCACATGCATGTGTTTTTTGTTGTTTTTTTTCTCGGCCACATTTGTGTCTCGGCTTTTGAAATTGAAATATAGAGTTACAGACAATTATTAACCGCAGAAGCAAATATTCTTCCCTTTAATCCCAGTGACCCTTAAATCACCCCCTTCTTTTTCTCTGCAGCCGTCGTCACATGTAATCACTCTAAATGGAGAAAGCAGGGAACGGGCCGCATGAGGCTCCAAATGGATTTTTATTTAATGGGAGATCAGTTTTTCATCAGGGTGCGTCGCCTGCTACTCGAAAACGGCTCGAAACCGTTCATGTGTGGCCAATTCATTGATACCGATCTGGATAATGTATCGCATATCGGGTCCTTTTGAAGCCGGAGCATTCAGAAAAATTGGAGTAAGTTGACCCCGGAAACGTCTCGTCCAACTGTCGGCCGTCTCGCCTTTATCCGCCCCTCTAATCCACGTCACCATTGATGACAAGGTTACCGTTTAATAGCCCTTCACATTTCAGCTGTAACAACATTTTTCCAATGCGGCGAGAAAAACACAACAAAAACTTTCACAGTTTTATTTGCCACATTCGATCCGTTTGGTGACTTTTCTCAACATCTATTGTTCAGTAAGAGCAGGAACGCGAAACAGTCGAAGTGCAATGAACCCCGTGTTTTATTTTGAAAATCAAAGGGATCGACTGCCGCGGCACGTGTGTGTCATCTTGATATATATATATATAAAATAATCTAAATATGCATATAAATTAATATATAATCACTCATGATCTTTGCCCATTATCCTGTACTCTGGGTTGTGTACTCTGTCCCAGTCACTGTACCCCCGCAGAGATACATACAACCATTCACTCTTTCAATCACACATCGTCTTCAGATCTTCAATCATTCACGGACTCAATCATCCATCTGTGCAGTTTAGTGTCTCCCATGAACCTCCTGCGTGTTTTTGGACGGCTGGAGGAAACCGGAGAACCCGGCGGAAAATGCAAACTCCACACAGAGAGGTGGCGGGAATCAGACCAGGGATCCATATTTTTGCTTAACTTACTGTGTATCTCTCTCTATATATATATATATATATATATATATAAGAGAGAGAAATAGAATAATAACAAGTAGTTCACACTTTCATTTGGCTTGATTTAGCTATTTATTTCTTTATTTTTTTTATCATGCCATTCAGTAAGTTTGGATATACGCAGTGCCATCATGTGACTTTTCCTCCAGCTAAAAGCCCGTCTGGTAGACCGAACCCAGAGGGTGGTCCTGCCGGAAGGAGCCCCGGCACGGAGCGGAGCGCGAGGCCTCCCGGCTCCAGGAACAAAGAGCCTCCTCAGCCGTCTCAGGTACCTGCACGCAGTTTCCCCGTGGGGCAAACATGGGGGGAAGGATCGCCTGGGATTAGTAGATGGGTGTATCCGTCAAATTTGTTCTTGCGGTGCTCCTCACGCTGTATTTAGGAAGCGTCATAAACTGCAGCGTGTGCTTTCGAAAAGGAGACCGGATGGAGTTGAGACCGAATGTGATAACGGGCGGCCCATGAATGCAACTTTAAACCCATAAGATAACTATTCAGCCGTGTGCTGCAGAACCTAACGTGTGCTTTGCTGGTTTTGCGTAGCCGAGGAAACAGTCTGCAGACCCCGACTGGCTGAACTCGGACGCATCGGCGATGCCCTCTCCGGTTGGAGGTATTCATTTTCCCCTCTGGCGTTATCTCTTCTGCTGATAAATGTGAAATTCCAATTGTTTGTCTGTGAGATGATGTTTTTAGTTTGCTCTTCACCCCCTCCACCGCCCAGGATTAAAAACTATGTCCACGTCTCACCTGGCCGCAGCTGAAGGTCCACTAGTGGAGAGCGATATCGCGGCTGCCACGGAAACAGCCGGCGCCTGTGTGCAGCGGCGCGGAGCCACCTCCATTTCCATGGAGGAGCAAAAGATCTTGCTCTCTCTGGACAAACTCAACCACCGGCTACGCTGTGAGCTAATTCTCGGCCTGCACTCAGAAGGCAACCACGATGGCGTCATCTGTGCAGCACACAGCCCTAATGACATGCTACCGTGTCCGGCGGTCCGACCGCCACGTGTTGTTATTTTGTAGATATGCACCAACACGTCTGGAGGAACCCTTGCACCCGCGGCCTCGGACTCGGTGATGCACCTTCTGTAAGTGTGAGCTTCTAAGGGAAGTCAGCTAAACTGCACATGAAGCCACTCCCGTTGAATGCGTCGCTTTTGCCCCTTTCGCAGAACGGGGAAGCGGGGGCTGCAGACCACCACGGGCACCACGCATCCACCGCCAAGGACTCTATGCCGCACCAGAAAGAGCCCTGACGTCGGCAGAGGTCTTGAATCCCATCACAACGGTGCGACCAGACATTGTAGCGCTCAGAGAAAACAAAACCAAACCCCCCAGTGGCCTTTGAAATTGAACGTGCCTGCAAAAAAAAAAGAAAGCACATTACCACAAGAAAACCAAACTTCATTTTCATTTTCCTTCCTGCTCTGAAGAAACACAAAAAGCACTGTTTAGTTTCTTCTCAAATATACCTATTTATTTTCAGAGCTGTCTCATCCTGTCATTATGTTATAAAACTACAATGTGATGGAAAACTCTCGGGGAAAACACGTTGAACAAAGTGTTTTTAAACTTCACAGATGTTTGTATCTCTTGAACCGCGTCTTGCCGGCGATAAATGTCTGGAAAAGGTTCCTGCTGATCATCGTGCTAGAACGTCAACGTCGCGTTCTTCTCGTTCTGACAGCTGGACGGACGGCAATTATCGTCTGGTGCTCCAAACTCAACCTACAGGCCCAACGAGGCGCGCCTCTGCCGGAGGCCCTCGGCTGACTCCTCGCTCCCCCCGAGCCCCGCCGGAGTGTCTGGTTCCGGCAGGGCTCGAATCAACGTTTGCCAATGTGCATCGTTTCATTCTGCGTGTAAAGAAATAGCTGCTTATTAATTCTTTATCTTCCGTGTTCGAGATAGGCGTGCACGGGGGAAACAAGCTTAAGGGATTATTAGCAAGAGTTCAGTTGCCCCTCCCTCACCGGCATGTCTGGTTTTGCCCCGCCGTGAGCCTGCTAGGACTTGCCGCGAGAGGCGGAGGAAGCCAGCACTCCGGTGAAGACTCGGGCTTGCGCCGATGATGAAACTTTTGGGATTCGCACAGGGTTTCGGGTCTCCTGTGCAAGCGAGGGTTCACCGCCGTCCCGGCTGAATCATCGCCATATTGGCCAAGAAATGGACGATCTCCACTTGCAGCGAGCGATTCGACCAGATGAGCACGAAGAATCTGATTATCTGTGGTCGGTCGTCATCCACGCTGGCTGCCCACGGGCAGAACGCTCAATCAGCAGGTTCGCAATGAAATCTGTTCGTTACCCCCACCCGCTGGCGTCGACCCCCCCCCCCCCCCCCCCCCCCCCCCCCCCCCCCCCCCCCCCGCCCCCCCCCCCCCCCCCCCACCCCCCGCGCGGGGGGGGAGAAAAGAAAGAGAAGAGGGGGGAGCGG
>CAAKHD010001183.1:3227-14033 GCA_901007705.1 Fistularia tabacaria | reverse complement strand
GCCGTTCTCCTCCCTCTCCCGGTGTGTCGGGGGGTGTGTGTGTGTGTGTGTGTGTGTGTGTGTGTGTGTGTGTGTGTGTGTGTGTGTGTGTGTGTGTGTGTGTGTGTGTGTGTGTGTGTGTGTGTGTGTGTGTGTGTGTGTGTACGCGCGCGCCGTGGGGGGGTGAGGGGGTGGGTCAGAGCGGAAGGAAGCTTTGACAAATCACAAATGAGAGCAAAGTATGGGGTTCTGCCCGATGCTCAAAATGGAATCGGAAAAAAGTTGGAAATCAAAACGTAAAATTTTCCACAGATCAAATTCAAAGACAGAAAAAAAAGGGTTCATGTTTCCATCAGTGGTTTGACTGATGATGAAAAGCTGAGAAAACTTTGGTGTCCAAGCTCATCGAAGCCCGGTCACAGAGAGAGATGGAGGGGCTTTGAGGGCTCTAGTCAAACCAGTTTAAGAAAGCTGCTCTTACACAAAGCAGCCTCATAAAGTTGCGACCAATGATCCTCATGAACAATTTCAAAGATTAATCTCCTGGTTTATAACTAAAGCAAAAAGCACAAGTCGACAGATAAAAGTTTCTTTTTTAGCTTGACAAAAGGACACAAACTAAAACACTTAGGGGAAGAAATCCTCAAACAGACAGGTGAAAAGGTGTTTGGCCATTACTTTTCCCCCATGATTGGTCTGTTGCTTCACCCACAGAAAATCCCTAGATATCACAGTTTAACTTCTGCATTTAACAATGTTGTACAATGTTGCACTGAGTCGTGTTTAATTCCCATTCATCTTTGATGAGCATTATAACTGCAGCCAACAAGGCTGATTTGATAAAATAAAAGGAGACAGGAAAAAAGAATCATCTTTTGATGACGGAGTGAGAGTAACTGGAGGGCAGGAATGAACGAGAAAAAGAAAGGATAATAGTGAAGCGGTAGTCTACGGAAAGAAGCATTAAACATGGAGAAAAAAGTACTGGGATGAATAGAAAAAAAGACAAGGTCGAAAAAAGGTGAAGGAGATATAGATAAAAGTAGGTAGTGGGGGGGGAATTAGTGTAGACGAAGCAAGAGAGGAGGGGGGGAAGCACAGGGACATAAACCGAAAGGACAGCAATATGACAGAGAGGAGGAGGAGGAGGAAGAAGAAGAAGAAGTGGAGCTCCATTAAACACAGTGACAAGAGGGGGCTGTTTGGCAGGAGAAACATTTGGCATCAGGATTATAAAGCAGGGAAGCAGTTTTTTCTGTCAGCCAGCGGAGACAGAGCATCCAACTCTGCTGCCCACTGTAACAGCAGAAATGTGAGTACACACACACACACACACACACACACACACACACACACACACACACACACACACACACACACACATGCGATTAAACCTGCCAGTGCTTGATAGCTTTATATTGATCATAGACAGACAGGAAATGTTGGTTTGCGTGTTTGTATGCCTGGTGTTGTCTTATAGAAGTATAAATCTGTTCATATTTTCACTTATCAGTCACTGTCTATAATTTAACAGCGATGTGTGTGGAGGGGCTTGTCAATTTGAACAGAAGCATTTCAATAAAGAACATCTATTGATTTATTTAAAGTATACATTTCTGAAGCTGAAGTGTTTTATTTTCAGGTGCTATGTCATTTTTTCCCCACTTTTTTACAGACTGATTTATTGCATGACGAGTATCAGCGAGAATGAAAGGACTGATGTAGAAGATAGTGGTGAAATGTTGTATGGTTTAGAGAGTGGCATTGAGGAAACGATGGGATGCAGAGCTGGAGGGAGCAGAGATGAAGATGTTCAGGGCCTCTTTGGGAGATATGAGGAGGGATAGGATCAGGAATTAGTCCATCAGAGGGACAGCACATATGAAATGTTTTGGAGATGAATTCAGAGAGGCCAGACTGAGATGGTTTGGCCATGTACAGAGGAGGGATCGTGGAAATACAGGTGAAAGGATGCTGAGTTTGGAGCTTGCAGGAGATCTTGAAGGAGACCAAAGTGGAAGATAGTTGGTATTAGAGAAGAGGATGTAGAGGGTTTGATGGAGGCAGATGATTTACTATGGTGATCCCCAGAAGCCAGCAGTCGAAAGGGAAAGAAGAAAGATGATTTATTTGTAACCCCCAGATTTGTTAGTTTATTCCTAAGTCTATTTTAGATGATGTCTCACATATCTTCTGGTGGTTTTCCAACTATTTTGTGATTTTTCAAGTGCATGCAAGATAAATAAATAAATAAATTGTTAATTGACAAAAGCAGACAAAAAACAGGTTGTTTTTCTGGATCAAGACATCAAAATAATGTCACAGTCTTTGGATTTAACAGAGAAAGTGCTGAACCGTGTCTCTGCTTTAAGCTTCCAAACACGAGCTGAAATCTTCAAGATCTCTTGACTGCACTTGTTTTTCCTTTTTTTCCCCCATCCAGGCAGCAGTCGACATAAATGAAAGAATCTCTATGAATTTTGGGAAACGGCAGATCATCTCAGATCCACTGCATCCTCTGTGGCAGATGCTCATCAAAAAGGATGAGGTTTGGAGGAATATTGGGGAGAGTACAAACAATGTCAGAATAAAAAATCACTCTCTCGCATGCTGTGACGTTCAGCCTCACTGATGTGGAGTTTAGTTTCGAAAATGACTGAACACTAGTTATGATAGTGTGAAAAAAACGTCTGCAAGGGACCAAGTGAGCAAATTGCATGTTGCCCATCCATTTGAGTCCCATTAGGAATCAGTGTTAAGCGAAGCATTTGTCATCCTTTTTTTTCTCTTTTTGTCAATCCCTGGGAAATCAGAATCATGAAACATGGGATATGATGGTAAACTGTCCATTGTGCCAATAGATGGTATGCATGTTAGTTGGCGTAAGAGTTGCATCTCAGGCGTGGGACAGATGTAAATTTCAGGACACATCATCAGTAGTGTACCATTGAATTATGGGGTGTTTTGGCCTTTCAACACTAGACACCCTCATCAAACGTGGCCAGTTTCGGGGTGTTCAAACTGCCGGGTTGTTTAAATGGCACAGCCCACAGGACTATGCAAGGCAGGGGAATCCTCTTCCCTGAGTCACACCTTGAGCTGACCGAATATCCGGTTCACCCTCGTCCTGGAGGGTTGTGGACTGGGTTCTAAAGTGGGGGGCAGGGGGGATGAGTTAGAGGGGATAAGTGGGCGGGTCATGTTGAGGCTCTGAGCTCAGCAAGGGTCCTTCCTCTTGATCTATATCAACTGGCTGCTTCTTTCGTCCGGTTCAGAGACTGATCTAATTGCTGCGGAGCCTGTCCATGGATGCCAAGGTCTTTCAGCAGCCTGATTGTGGAAGAAGCCACAAAACTCTGCATCCGACTTCAACCAGATTGATTTTTTTATATTATTGAAAGATTTTTTACATGATAGAAAGCGTGTGTATGTGTAGTCCTTGCGGTATGCGCCTTCTGATTCACCTCCTTAAGTCACCATGGGCCAAAGAATCTACATCATAAAACCCTGGTTTCCTTTTGAACTCTCTTCTCTTTTTCTGTCTTTTGAGTTTTCCATCAAAGTAGATTTTTCGGCTCGTCAAAGCAGAGATACCTTTTACCACTTAAATGAAAACCTCGGCAAACTCAACAAAGGCACAACACAGGTACAATCACGAAGAGCATCGTGCTCATCTCACCTGAAAAATACTTGCTCCATAAGGTGTCCTCCAGGCATTCAGCAGATTGTCTTTTCCCGTGCTCACGAACCACTTACCTGGAATGACACACATCCAGGTTACAAATAAGAAAAAGGGGGGGACGGCGTTTGAACATACTGGCTGAGGTGAGACATATGAATCATTCAAAGGAGGAGAAAAAAGTCAGAGTCAGCAAGGATCCTGCAGGTATGTGTGCGTTCGTGTGTGTGTGTGCACCCACCGCAGTAGGCAAACTTAAGAGAGAGAACGCAGCTCTCGTGAAGGTGCAGCTGATACTTGTCGGGTTTGGAGACGTGCAGGACCTCTACATTGCTGCTCTCCATCCCCACAGCCAGCCACTCGCCTGTCGGACAGTAACCCAGAGAGAAGATCTGCAGTAAAGAGAAGGGAAGAAATGTATATAAAGAATGTGAGCGAAAGTATAGAAAACAAATAACAGAATAAGACACTGACAATAGAGGTGGAAGGCTCGGTGATAAGAAAAACAAAAGGCAAAGAAGTTGAGAAGACGTGAGAAAATACCGGAACGAGGGTGGGAAGAAGATAAGGGTCAAGTAAGACTGATAGAGGAAGAAAAACAATGTGAGGAGCAAGTGAGGGCAGAGAGGCATTGAGGGAGAATAGAGAATTTAAAAAAGATGGGAGATGAAGGAAAGATAAAAAGGGAAAGTGAACGGGTGAATTGACATTAAAGGTAAATATAGAGTGAGTTAAGAAATAAGAATAGCAGCAATGGAAGCGACTGAAAGTGGAGGATGAGGACCGACTACGAAGAGACAAAGTCATTACGTGGCAGATCGAAACTCATCCGACAACAGAGGGCAGCTGGATAGCTCTGTTGTACGGCTGAAGAATGAATGAGTGTCTGTGTGTATTTCATGTGAGGTTAATGGTGTGTGTATTTTGTCAAAAAGTGCATGCCTTGATGAAAACTCCACTCCTTGTGCATGTCTGCTCATGTGCTTTTTGCATCTTTGCATGTGGGTAATTCAAGATTGAGGAGATGTAACCACATACGTGTATGTTTAAAATTTTTAAATATTCACATTTTCCCTACTAATATTCTCTTTGCTAAACACTGCCAGGGGTGTACTGCTTTCTCTCTGGATCACAGGGACCTACAATGTTACATGCCATGTGAATCGTGCACAGACTTTGTCATGTCCTGCAAAAATTGATCAAATATCTGGAAACAATATAGAAAGACAATTACGCTAATTTTAGAGGTTCAATAATTTTGACTTTCTTTAAATGAGCTACAATCCAAAAAAGTAAAAAAAAAACACCTTAATATAGTTGGTTATTTCATCTGGCAATCAAAGAACTGGGACGCCTTGGATGGCAATGCCGTTCATTTTATAAGTACTTTTTTTCTCACTCAAATGTTGCGGCATGAATTTGGTATTTTGAAGATGAGAAACTAAAACCTTTTTACCTTCTTATTTAAAAAAGTTTTATTGTCTTAACATTTCAAAGGAAGATGAAAGGATTTGCTAACACTTGCGTTTCTCCCCGTCCAAATCCGCCAAACCATGACAAAAGTTGCTCACACACGGGATCTTTCGAAGCATCTGAGTGTTCATAGGAGAGACGGGCATGACAAACATCGGTGGTCCTTCATGAAAAAAAGTCTAATTGGAGTAACTTTTCTTCTGCTTTCTTCCTATTTCCCTGATGCCCAAAAAAGTTGAGTGATGAATTTAGTCAAAGACCACATCTGTAGACAGCTACACTCAAACCTTGATTTTTAAATAACTTACAAAGCAGAGACCATGCAGTTCTTCTGGTGTGAGAGAGCTGACCTAAGCTGTTTTTTGGGGGGTGAAATTCCTCAGGAGGGGGCAGAATGCAGTAAAAGGGGAGGACATGAAAATTAGAAGTGACCAAATCAAAATTGGAATCAATCATTTTGTTTTTCTTATTGTAGAACAAATCCTTGCCAATTCGAATACAACTATTTGCAGCACAGACGCTGTATTTTTCTAGACACATTCACGATGCTATGTTTGTGTGTAAATCTGTGTACATGTCATTCGCACCTGCGAGGTGAAGTCATGCTGCTGGAGCTGACGTCCCTCTCGTAGGTCCCAGCACCGAACGGTGTTGTCCAGTCCCCCCGTCCACAGCTTGGTGCCGTCGTTGGAGATGTCGATACAGCTTGCTCCATCTGTGTGACCCTGGAACTGCCTGCAAGGAGAAAAAGATCTCTTTCACACACACTCACACATACGCTGCCCTCCCTTTGTTCCTTTTTTTTCCCATCTTTATCCTGGATGTGTCGAGCCAAATTTATTTTAATCCTTCCCACCCTGTGGCCCCTGCTGCTCCTGCCCCACCCACTCCTGATTTGCTGTTCTCCCCCTAAACAATCTTCCGTACACGTAGCTTTCAATTCTTCTTTGTCCTACCTTGCCAGAATCGGACTGTTTCATCCAATCTATATCCCCTATGGCTACTCCTTTGCTATCCTGACTATGGAATTAGAACCACCCCCCTTCGTTTTACCAGTTTTCCAATTTTTCACATTTTTTTCCACCACTTCACTTCTCCTTCATCTTTGAGAAGTTTTTGAAATGTTCCATGTCCTTCAGTATTTTTGTCCGTGCCCCTCTTCCCTAATTCATCCATGCTCTCCCCTGACTCGATTCTATTTTCGCAGGCAAAACACCAGCTTTTTCATATTTTATTTTCCTGTCACAGCCTCCCTCTCACCTGACCAGCGTCTGGTTGTGAAGGTCCCAGACGACTATGTTTCCGTCGCTGCAGCAGGAGAAGCAGACCTTGTTGTCGGGCGAGATGGCCAGGGCGTAGCAGGCGGGTGCGGACGATGTCAACTCCGCCTTGATGCGAGGAGTTGGTGTAGCCAAATCCCAGATCGACAGCGTGCTGGCTTCCCCGCCAACGATCAAGGTCCGACCATCAGGGAGAATTTTACAGGAACGAATGTAGTTATCCCTGTTCTGGTTGGACAACAGAAGGAAACAAGTGATGGTAAACGGATCACCAAAAAAGAGAGATTTATGACAATGACAATGACAATTCTAAGGTGATTGATCCGGTGATAGTGACTGTTATCAACAAAAAAAACATCAACTGAAAAGATCAAACTAGAATTTTCATTGACTAATCTATGAATGTTTCTCTCTTTTTACCGCCCGTGTACCTGCTTTCTTTCCTGCTTCATGTCTTACCAGACAGTCCAGCTGGGCCATGGGACTCTTGCTTCCTGGCTGGCTGATGTCCCACACCTTGACGCAGCCTTTCCCTCCGGTGTAGACGTGGCGTGTTGAGGTGCTGATGGTGACGGCGCACACCACTTCCCCGTGGCTCAGGGTGTGGATCTGCCGAGCGTGGCGGGGGATTCCCGGGCCCAGCAGGGCGTCAGGGGGGAAGGGCACGGGCTGCATCTGGCCGTCCGCGCTCACGTGAAAGGAGTAGGCACTGGAAAGAAAAAAATAATCCAGGGTGATGAAGAACTACAAGAGGAAATGGCCAATTAAACCTAAAAGATAAAGAAGCTTTTGTCTACTACTAAAAAGTTTCCCAGTATTCCTTAAAACCTTCTCATTTTAGTAATTGCAACATTTTAGAACATGGTTGTTTATATATGAAAGCTTTAATGTGACAATTATTACTAACATCTGAAGATCTGTATTTTAATGGAAAATTCAGCTAAAGGTGTCACACATTTCAAAGAACAATGAAACATCGGTGAAATCAGTTTACCTTCTATTTTGGCCCGAGCCTAGATAATGTACTCTGTGCGTTAAGTGTTTTAGGATGAGGCATTAAAAGTCATTGTTTAAGTCACACTGTTAAAAGGGGACCATTGATCTTTTCGATTCAAAGTCCCTTTTGTAGTTGTTTAGCGTTTTGCAACTGAAATTTGAGCTTTCAGGTGAAGATTTGGCTCAGAGCCAACATGGAAAACAATCTTACGGTTTTCCAGAGGCAGCTGATTGCAGACTGGCAGCGAGCCCAGGGACCCTCATATGTGGATGTGGAGACTCATAGCCCACCTAGAAGAAAGAGGGGTAATTTATTTGAGGAGAAAACAAGAACTACTGAAAAATACCTCTGCAATACTAACATTGAGGGACAATATTAGATGCAAGAGGATAATATATCCCTCTGTTGCCCTCTGATGGGTTTGTGTTTGAAGGTATCATATGACAGTGAGACTGAAAAAACATTTCTTAAAAAGACTCAAGCTCACCACGGGGGATCTGCCGTAGCCCGCAGCAGCAGCCGCTGCTGCTGCCGCCGCCGCTCCATTCATTTGCGGGGAGACCAAGTGCAGGCCGGCTCCATAACCTGCTGCTCCAGACAGGTCTCCATTCACACCTGGGGGAGGCAATCCAAAAGCACCAGGAGGATAGGCTCCTTGCACTGCCAACGGGTTCCTCAGACCCAGGGCTGTTCACAGGAAAACAGGAGGAGAAAACAAGAGAGTTAATTTGTTGTTAATAATTCAAGTGAGGAAATTATTGATGAAGGGAAAGAATCTGTGTTGGTAATTCAGAGAGCTTTGTCTATCACTTCAGTGAAGGCTAGAATATGCTCCATATTCTAGTTAGGTGACTGCAAAGTCTTGCAATATACATGTCAGACAGCTGTGACTGACAGGCTGAGAACAAGCTGCTGCAATGAAAGGCACCAACGAAGACAGCATTAGACCGCTACTGACCCCTGCTGGCCACCGTACCTCCCTGCAGCCAGTGTGGGCACATTAACACAATCATTTGTTTTGTTCATGTAGAGTAGATGCACCTACGATTCCGTTTATGTGCATACGTCACGCACAGCCCTTGTGTTTGTGGACGCCCAAAAGTGGCAGCAGGTGATGAGGGAAAGCGATACACTGGAATAAATGGATGCTCATTATGAACCAGTGCACAGTCACAGTCAATCACCTCTCCTAATCTTTTCATTTAACAAACGAGGAGCACTGAATATTTTTGCCCACAGCTGCTTATTAAGTCCAGATGGCGGTCGGCAGTGGGGAGACGGTTGACACCCATACCAAGTATTGAGTCCAATGTTGATGGAATCATTACATTTAAGGCGGCGGGTACAAATGACAGGCCCATCTCTGAAAATACAGTCATATTTTCCATCGCTTCCCTGTGTGAATTAAATGGTCACATCACGGCTGGAAACATTTGTCTTTTCAGTCTCCTGAGCAACACGGAAAAAAAATCTGTCCATTGAAGGCCTTTCAAATACAATTCCTTTGGATTAGTTGTGCAAAACAGTTGATAGTGCAAGGTTGTTACCTAGGGGATCAACACCAGGCTTGCCTGGGATGGGCCGGAACTGTGGGGGGCCACTGGGCCCAGGGGTGTTTGACTCTTGAGACATGGGGGTGCCTGGCTTCATTCCTGGAGTGTTGGACTTCTCCCTCTGGAGGGGAGATAACAAGAGAGAAGGAGAGAGAGAGAGAAAAAAAACATTAAAAAAGATGGTAGAAGGTACAGAACAATCATAGGAAGATACAGAGAGACCCACAAGATGTGAATCAGACTGCAGTGCAGTGGGGCTGGGGAGGTAATGAAAGTATAATGAAAGCACGCAGGAAGTAGCAGTGATACCATGGACAAGCCGACATCCTATTTATATATTGTTCCTGGTCTGCATACCTGTGTTTCCAGAAGCTTACAAGGGCCTCTTAACAAAAAATAGCTCTAAATCTTAGACAGGCTCAAATAAAATTTGAAATATGGATTTAAGAGACAATAAAAGTCTACCAAAGAGTCCTTGGAATCCACTTTTGATCAAATTGTAGGAGGCTTGAGTTTTTAAACTACACAAGAACATAAATATATAAATAACTATATGTCAAGTCATTTGGACGAAAAGGAGCAACATGGGCCTTTATCAGACCAATCCCCTTAAAGCCCCATAGGTTGTTTTTTTTGAGTTTCTTTTACATTGTTTGCAATTATGACACAAAGCAGGAAGAACATTTACAAATGCAGTACAGACGGGGCAGTCTTTACCTGTGGGGCTTCCTTTGTGCGGGAAGGTGAGGCAGCGCTGCTGGAGGATGCCAAAGAGGTGGGGCTGGCCTGTGGAGGGCCATCCTTACGGGATGGCGGCATCTTGTCCAGGCCGTTCTCCCTGGATGAGTAGGACTGAACGCTGCGGGGGGACGACGGGTCCTGAATTCAAAGAGCACACTCATCAGACTCAATGGCTGAGCTCATCGAACAACTTGATACTCTTTTATCATACTTAACGAACTTCTAAAATAGTTGGCAAACTCTTCTAGCTCATTCTACTACAGTGAGTTTTCTACTTCTTCCACTACAAAACTGCTTTTTTTTCCTTCCACTCACTTTATGAAACAGTCATTCCAAGAAAATAGCATTTAACAATACGAACTACAAGGATAGAACATCGGTTCTTTATTATTATGTAGATGAGAGGAGGAGGATGCGCAGATAAGCAGAGGTGAGGCAGGGCGGAGGGGTTTATTATGATCCTTATTCACATAGTCCTGCTCGGTGTTTATGTCTTTCCACACAAGTGAAAATTCGTAAAATGAGGTGGACGTCTACTAACCTCATCGACCACCAAATTATCATCACTCTTGTCTGCGTCACTGCCCTGCAAGAGAAAAGATAAAGAATTTGACATTTGGCACCGCTGTCTGATAGGCATTCAGCATGGCAAAAATGTAACAAAAAAGCCGTCAGTCACAGAAATGTGAGGATCGGCGTGTGATTCCTGTTTGTTGCTGTGATGTGAAATAAATCTATATTTCAAACATTTATTCATTCATTCAAATTCCAAGATAAAAGCCTGAGTAAAAGCAATCCATTCTGATCCTTCTCACAATAAATCACAGACATAGCATGTTTTTGGGTCTATCTGATGAGGATGGGGTGGAGGGTTCTTCGTAAAGCGTCCTTACATAGTCTGTCATGAACTCTTTCTCATCAGCTTTCCGTTTTTTGCCATTGCTGAGGTAGTCTGCTGGGCGACCCTTATCCCCATTGGACAGGGAGCTCTGCGGGGGGGGGGGGGGGGGGGGTGGGGGGGGGGGGGGGCGGCAGCACGCGCGACGGGGGGATGGTGTAGTGTTGGCGAGAGGGGGGCGCGAACAGAACCGTGGGGAGTAAGAA
>CAAKHD010001179.1:2448-12998 GCA_901007705.1 Fistularia tabacaria | reverse complement strand
GGGGGGGGGGGGAGGGGAGGGGCTCGGCTCAGGGGGGGGGGTTTTTTTTTTTTTTTTTTTTTTTTTTTCGTGAGCAGAGATATTTACAGTAGAAACTTGGCTTACGGGTTTAATTCATCCCGTGACCGAACTCGTAACTTGAATCTGTCTTTTTGTTTGTCAGATTCCCCGACTGAAATGACTCGAAATGCAATTAATCCATCCAAGGCCTCCGGTTCGGGTGGGTGTTTTTTAAACAAGAAAAATGTACTTTATAAATAACAAATAATGTATACAAAATAATAATACATGATAAAAGGGAAGGGAAAGAAATAAATCAAGGGTCTGCCGAAGGAGGTTTGGGGAGTTTCTCATTGGGTGCTCTGTCACCGAACCTACTGGCTGCACACTTAATGCTACGATGCGCTGCTAAATGTAACTAGCACATTTTGCCACACTTTCTGGCTAAATGACATTGAGCAACGGAGTGAAGCTGCTTCTCTTTGTAAAACCAGGAAACCGTCCCCGACCGGCTTTGAACGACTCTCTCTGCACCTCGTCCGTCGAAGTTCCCACGGACAACAACTTCTCCATCTCTTCATGGATGAGTCGACATGTTTTTCCGTGATTTTTTCGGGCTACCTGGAGGCGGGCGGTGCGCCCGACTGGTTTTAAAATGCCGGTTCACGGACAAACACTCACCCCGGTCGCTCCCAGCTGAGATCTGGGCTCGGATCACAACGCAAAAATCGACCAAGTGACGACCTGTATCTTGGAAAACTCGAAAGTCGATGCACTCGTCAGTCAAAGTTCATACGTTCAAGTTTCTCAGTGTCTAACGAGCTCGCCAATGTCTAACTGACCGCCAAACAGCAAGGGGTTGTCTTGCTTTTTTTTAAAATACATCAGGTATCAGAGAAGCTTCGGACAGATAAAAGCTTCTGACATCAAAGCTTCGTTTTAAGACGAATTCCCCCGGCGCCGCTTCGGACGGCGGAGAGGAGCCGCTCCGGGGCGGAGGAGGAACATGGTGACTGAGAGCCGTGGTATTTAGCTGGCCGTCGAAAAGGAGGTGTAAATTTAAACCCTCTTCCTCCTCCCTCCTCCTCCTCCTCCGAGCTCTATTTCTTGGCAGCTGCCAAGTAAAATATGTCCGACGTCCATTACAAGTGAGCTGGAGCCTCGGCGTTTGTGTGTTTTTCGCCGAGCCTCCGCTGAACTGCACCTGATTCCAGCCGCCGGCCCGGCTAAGCGCGACCGGGCTCTTTGTTTGGGCTTCAGAGATTAGTTTTGGAATCGGGAGGGGGCCCATCACAGCGGTCACTATCATCTGACTATCGTCTCCGGATGCCAAAACGAGGCCAAAGTCGGGAAGCACGGGAACCTTCCAGATCTCTAGGTGCAGGAGCAGGGTTACGCAAGCCATGCGGCAGCAGAGATGCTCGTATGGAGGTGTAATGTCGGCGCAGACAAAGGCCTTCATTCATCCCCGGGCCGCGGCCTCCCGGAATGTCTGAGGAATTACTGGAGGAACCCGTCTAATCACAGTAACGTGGTTCCACATGCGTCCCATTTTCAGTTTTCGATCGGTAACTGTGCCGCCCCTGAGCCGCCCCCGTGTTCTCACCCCCCGGCGTACCTGCTCGGGAGCGCAGAAGATGTGAGCGTCGTCCTGGCAGAAGCGGCGGACACGGGTAAGGCCCCCCAGGGCCCCAGAGAGCTCGTTGCGGTGCAGCGCCCCGAAGTCGGCCCAGCGCAGGGGGAGCTCGCGCCACGAGCGGACTCGCTGCTCGAACATGAGGCTGGAAGGAGAGGGGAGGAAAAGTCAGCATTGGCCAGCACAGCGGGGAGCCTACCATGACACCCCCACACCACTAGGTGGCCCTGTGGGTCGGCGGACAGATCCTGGGGGGAAATTAAATTGGCATAGCAGCCAGATACAGTCAACCAAACAATCAAGTAAGAACATTTTGTATCGAACAAAACTTTTTTTGGGCCACTTGTGGCTATAAATAGTGGATTGTTGACGTGTGTGTGTGTGTGTGTGTGTGTGTGCGGGGGCTCACCAGTGTGCCGGGCAGTTCATGGGTTTGAGCGCAAAGGTCTGCGAGCCCTCCGAGGTCACGGTGAACATGTTCTCGCTGTAGTGCTCCCAGTGGCCCGAGCGCTCCCACAATGCGGCGCTGTATAGAGTCGGGGTCACGACCTCGGCGAAGCCCCGCCTCCGGTACTCGCTCTGCAAGGCGGCGTTTTGATTCGGAAATTTAAAAAAACAACAGCAAAAGAACGCGGAAACGCGAGACGCTGAGGACGCGGCGCTCACCTTAATGAAGTCAGTGAGTGTGTTGTAGATGTGGGCTCCTTTGGGGAGGAAGAAGCAGCTGCCTGGACTCACGTCGTGGAAGAAGAACAGCTCCTGGTCCTGGTTTCAAAACAAATACTTTCATAAAAAAAAATGTTCGTAAAAAAGGGGTCCCTTCCCCTGCCGAACGCAACCTGTCGCTATGACAACATCTTGTTGATCCCATCGCTCAAGTTATTGATGACGTTTTCCACGGGTTTGGTTGCCAAGAGAAACCGGGGCTTAATGGCGGTGACATCACCGCTGTGGAACAGCAGGACAGGGGTGTGTATCTGTGTGAGTGTGTGTGTGTGTGTGTGTGAGTGTTTGGACTGATCCATGACTTCAGCGGTTAATTTTCTCACCAAACTCGCTGCCAGGTTTGGTTTACAAAGATGGTCCCTGTCAGATTCAGACCATCACACACTGGGAGAGCGACCGTCTCTATTTTGCTGGTTGCCAGGTGACAAGCCCCGACTCCTTTTCGGACCGCGCAATTGGTCAGCGACGCTTTGAGAGATTAGCGGCTACCAAAACTAAACATGCCGTGTTTCTCAGACCTCTGTGGGAAAGGGTTCATCTCCGGTGTCGCCTCACCGTGCCGATGCGTCGGTGGTCCCTCCTGCGCGCCTCCTCCTGCTCCCGCTCCCACCGCTGCCTGTCCGACTCCTGAGGGAAAGCCACCCCGAAGAGGCGCATCAAACCGGACGACTCCTTCTGATCGGCCAGGGTCACGGGCGACATCTGGGGTCGGCAAGGGGTCACGGGAGGACAGACATTTGAGTGTGGCATTGGCGCAGTGGAGAGGAAGGCATGCACAAAGAGGCGGGAGGAAGCGCTCGCGGCCAATGAGAGCGATGGCGCGCCTGACGGCCGGCCGTGTGTTTGTAAGGACCTCCGACAGGAAGCTGGCCTCGCGCTAACACAACATCCTGCCGCCGAGTACGGAAACAACCCCCTCCCGTGCGCCTGGATCAATAAAAAAATTCCATCTGCGCGGCGGGAATCCGGCAGGACGGATCAACAAAATCTGGGTGTATTTTGGCTGCCGCGTCCTTCTCTTTGGACTTCTCTGGCAGAATAAATCAACCCAGGCTTTGTCCCGGACAGGACGGGCTGTCAATCACAGAGCTGCTGTAAAGATGGTGACATTTAGGGGGAGGACGGGCCGTAAAAAAATAGGCAGAGGTGAGAAGAGAGACAACGTTGTAACCTGCAGGGAGACGGCTTTACGAGGCTTCGGCGATTACAGACACACAAACACACCTGGAGCATCTTGAAGACCCTGAGGAAGCCGGTGTGCGGGAGGAGGGGGCCGTCACACACCGCGACGCTGTCTCCGCACCTGAGCGGCGAGCAGAGATAGACAACGAAATACCTGTCAGGTCTCATGTCAGACATGATTCAAGATGGTGTGTCAGGTGTGTGTGTGTGTGTGTGTGTGTGTGTATGTGTATGTGTGACCAAAATAGGAGAGGGGAGCAGCGGTGTCAAGGCTGTGAGGACACCTGCCTATAGACGTTGACGTGGGAGCCTTTCACCTGCTCTTCGGCCAGCTGCAGCCTCAGCTCGTTGTTCTGCAACAGAACAGAGGAGTCACGTACAGCAATGAGATCCGTCTAATTCCTGGAAATATATGGTCTCTGGGGGGAGGAAGCAAACTAATGGGCTTTTTTGGAGTCATATATCTGTCCATAAATTGGTCCAGGCTGACTGGCAGTGTCCGGCCCGTTATCAGCAATCGCTCGGGGAATGCTCGCCATATTTGGGGGGCGGGGGGCGCAGGGGGGTTTGCAGAAGTATTGCGTTTTAATGAGATGAGTCATTTCTGAGTCACTCGCTTTTTACTGCCGTCAGATTCCTACGCAGTGAAACTGCTCGCGGATAAATAAAAACAATAAAACAATAATCCATGATCAAAAGGGGTCAAAGCGCTTGCCGGCCCCGCAGGGCCTTCCAGGGATTACGATCCTCGGTTCCGCCGTTGAATCCCTGGCGCCGGGGCACGGGCCGCCGGGTTATCAGGCGACATGGCGGACTCTTGCGGACCCCGCCTATGGAAGGATAACAAGAGCGGGGCGCTTTCCAAGCGGATCAGCCTCATTAACCGTCGTCGGCGCAGCGAGGCTAACGCGGCCGTTGGCGAATCTGTGAATCGGCGTGGCTGCAGTTCACGCCTTAAATGTTTAGCAAGGAGAAAACTCCAGCGGGGGCATTCCCTCCTCCCCTGGGTCGCCACTATCTACTGCCAGCATGTTTCAGCAGTGCTGACTGCCCTCTCATGGCCCGAGGCGTGAACTACATCACGTCACAAGCGTTTATCTGCTCTGAGATTATCAAGAAAACAACAACCCTGCAATGACTAGTCCATGAAAAGTCGACGGCAAAATGAGTCGACGAGTGATTTACTACACGCAGATATACAAGCTTTGCTTTGAAAGTAGCACCGTGTTGATGCTGCTTACAGGAATTGCACGACCCCCATCTCACCCGACCACCCTCATCTGTGCAACATCTATACTTCTACATTCTCCAGGACATCAATGACATCTCCTTCTCTACACCTGTTATTTCTATAACCATGCCCTGCAGGAGACATTGTTTTAATTTCTTTTTAGATTTTATATTACACTGAACATGTTATAAAGAGTGTGATAATTTGTATCTTTATCCTATATTTGCATATTCTTTCTATGATGAATATTTGCACACTTTTCGACCCTGTAATGCTGCTGTGACAGCTGACTCTCCCCGTCATGGGATCAATAAAGTTTCTTATCAATGTTTCACTGCAGCTGTTTGCCGTAGCTCGGGGCAAGACATCTCACTTTTCCCAGATTTTTGATGCCTTTGCATCACGGGGACAGAATGGGCGAGGCGGCGGCAGGGAGGTGGCCGGAGCCGGGCAAACGGCAACCGAGACACACTTTTTTTATCGCTAACTGCAACTCTGAGTATTTAGTGGTTTGTTGGTGTTTCGTGCAAAATGCACTTCTGATGACAGGACTGAAAAGCATTTCATTGCAGTATTCGTTGTATATTGAAGTGGATGTTTGTTTCACAAAGTTTGGAAAAAGAACTGATGAAAGGATATGAAAAGAAAATGCATTTTACTGCAACAAAAACTAAAGAGTCATTGATTTTTTTGTGCACTTGATAATCCGACGAGCTGCTACAGCAGTCGATGACTAGTTGACTGTTGTGAGTCATTGTTTCCGCTCCGGCCCGTCTTTTCCCTTTCGGGCAGGAGGTGCAAAGAACGGCCCGTCGTCTTTCTGCAAGTGCTGCGACCGAGACGGTGGTGAGTGTCTGACCCTGAAGAGCTGTCGGAGCTCCTCCACATCCAGCTGGAGCCCATGGAGAGGGAGCCGGAGGGCCGCCGCCCGCCCACATCGCTCCTCCACGTCACCCAGGGACACAGCGGTGCTGCCGACCGAGACGGAGTCGGGTCAGAGATGTCGGACATAATGTGGGTGCGAGGTAAAACCAGGCTCCACACAGGATTAATAATGCTGTTGTGAAACTGGGCCTTTTTGGTGTCTCCCACTTGCCTGGGTTCTCTCCAGGTCTTCCGTCTTCAGCCCAAAAACCCGTCAGCAGGTTCACTGACGACTAAATGAGAGGGTGAAGGGTTGGACGTCTCTTATCTTGGCCCTGTGATGGAGGGGTGGGTTAAACCCCACCTCTAGCCCCAATCATTTCATCCTATACCAATCTTTTTATCATAACTATCGAGGCGTTCCACGCTGACACCCCTTTTACTCAAACTATATTTGAAGGTCAGGTGTCTTCAGGTGACGATGGACTGACCTCTGACCTTCAGGGGTCACGCGTCACCGGCTGTTTCACATTCATCACACACTGTCTGAGCTTCGTGTTTCAAAAACCTCATTCCCTCGTGGTCAACTTGGAACTTGAGAATTTTACACGATGAGCACTAGATTCATGTTGCCCTTCCTAGGCACGGGCTCGCTCTCCTGCTTTAAAATGATTTTCGAGAGGGCGGAAAATGTTCTGGTCCGTTGCTAGATGGCGCTGTCAGGGCCGTCTGTTTGTCCCCTGCAGACATCTAATGCATGACTTTGAATTACCTTGCGGTGCATTTACTATTATTAATATAATATTAAAAACAAGTACACCCGAAAACAGAAATGTTGATTCTTATATGTTTTTTTTCTCCGAGAAATAATGGGAAATTAACAAGGGAGTGTCTCAATGTTCTTCACCTTAAAATCCAAGATGAGAGCTTATTACAATTCTTTTGGTGTTAAAAAGTAAAAAGGGGGTTGAGGGGCGGGGCTTAACCTGGACGGGTCAGCTGTCAATCACTGACACATCCAACCGTTCACTCTCTCATTCACACCGACAGCTTCGTCTTAAATGAACCTGCTGACTGTCTTCAGACTGCGGGAGGAAGATGGAGAACCTGGAGAGAACCCAGGCAGGAGAACCTGGTTACTCCACACCGCTGGATTTGAACCTTGAACCTTCTCACCGAGGTGTCAGGGCACAAAACAGCAGCCCAGGTTTGGTGCAAATGTCAAATGATGATGGTCAGGGCCGCGTCTCACCTGTCCTGCAGGAGGGCGTCGCAGTAGAGCCCCAGCTCTGAGGCTCCTTCTCTGCAGACGGTGGCCCCCAGCGTGTTGTCCAGGACCCCGCCCAGCACGCACGCCGCCGTCCGCCAGGCCGCCTGGGAGGAAGAGACAAGGGAGGGATAGGAAAAATCAAAATGGAGGACTCATTTCTGGGAAATCTGCCCCAGAGGTTCCTTATGCTCTGTTCCCTGAAGCCCAGAGGAGAGATAAAGGACGTCGTAAATCCACTGGCGTCAGTCGTCTCCTCAATCTTCTCTTGCCGCTCCGCTTTGATGATGAACACCTCCGTCTGTTCGGACAGGAGCTACAACCGCGGCCCCAGGAGATGATCCCTGAGATGCCCTCCACCTGGCCGGTGGCTCCGCAAAGAGCCAAAGCTTGGAGGCTTCCACTCCTCGGACATTACTGGCCCTCAAAGGTGAATAGGTTAAATTCTTCATATGGTATTAAAGCCACAGGGCGTTGCAGGCAGATGAAGTGTAGTGCCGTGACAAAAGCCTCATTCCAGTGTGGGAGCTTTGCAGGAATGAGGCGCTTTGCCGGTGCATCGGGACAGCAGCAGCACCGTGGACCTCAGCTCCTACACCGAGGCAGGGTGTTTTTACAGTTCCATAGGAACCCCTGTGACGAAGTGACTGGTGTAAGTCATGAGCCACGCCCATCACCAGATACCCAGGATTGGCCAGGATTAGTTAGCTAACGACGAAAGGGGTTCTTCACACAGCGAGGCAGTGCGGGGAGAAGATAAAAGCACTTGGCCCATCTGATAGTCCTTGGTGATTATTCCGGTCATACAGATCATGAACACTGCCGCAGCTTCCGCCTCCACGCTGTCCGTGTCATCTTCCTCTTCTTCTTTAGATGTATGCTTGAGTGTGGAGTCACAGATGGTTGTGTTGCAGCGGTCCCTACCGTGGTCCCTTACTGCCCGTGGGAAGGCAAAAATGGACGTTTTTTTTCCATCCGAAGTATCAGTAAAGCAATTTTTAAAGGACCAAACCGTATTTTCCACCCCGCTCGACCTCCGCTGACCTCTACTCTTTCATTGTAATCACGGAAATAACGCAGAGTTTAAACACAAAGGAAACACCCGATGGTTTACAGGTGAAGCTATTTATTCCATTTCGATCGGGAGTTGTTTTCTCGATCCACTGACTTGATTTTAAACATGAAGTGACACAATGAATCATAGCAAATAGCCCGGGAGGGAAAGCTAGCAGTTAACAGGCCAGAACTTGAGGGTGTTTGGAGTTTACCACTCCGGTCAACCAAGAAAACCTGAAAGTAAGTTCTAACTAGAGAACGACAAATAATCCACTATTATAAAAACAATTAGAGAAACCACTGAGTTTTCTTTTAGACTTCAATTTTCATTCCAGTTTGGGTCATGTGGAGGTGAAGGAGTGCAACTACCTGTCTGCCCTCGGGCGTCTCAAAGCCAAGAAGCTGCAGTTCACAGTCCGCCTCCAGGGGTCGCCCGAGCTCCCACAGCTCCCCGTCCACCTTCCCCACCAGGGCGCCTTTCACGCTGCGGGAGGAGGCGTCACAGACCGGTCACTTCACCTTGCTCAGGCAGCTCAACTGCCTCTTCGGGCTGTGGGGCGGGGGACTCACCGGACGCTCTGCGCCACCGCCAGGGGCGTCGTGACGCCCGCCGTTCCTCTCACTCTCTGGCCGTCGGCCAGCCGAATGCTGAGCGGCTTGTCGGCCGCCCCGGCCCCATTTGTCTCCCAGGCCTTTCTCTGCAGGAGAGACTCAAACACTCGCAGTTGCTCGGATAGCGTGGGGGACGCCTGCAGCCGAGGAGGAAAGGAGAAAGGAGGGAGTGAGTGTCAAGGCAGCTTTAAAAGTCAGTAAGTGATAGTGATGCTGAACACACATGGCTATAACACAGGGATTCTGCGTGATGCTGACACGGCCTCCAAAAGCTACTCCTTAGTTTAGATGCTTAGTGTCCTGATTTTGCACATAAAGCTAAATCTGCTAATTGAAACTCCCACGGACAACAAATCAATGGGTTTCGTTTCTTGGTCTTTGCAAAGGGTCAATGCTGTCCCTCTGCTGCACTGGCACTATCTCTGCCCCAATGGCAGCAAGAGAGGCCGCTTCGCCCGCTCCGCTTCCTGGAACTTCCGCTCCCGCGATTAGGGGATCGGTCGTGACAGTCGAGACCACGCGGGTCCCGCTCTGAGGCGGCTCACTTCACTCGGCCCACGGGAGGCTGCCGCTGGGGGGGGTTGTGCTTGCACTGCATCCGCAAACTACATGACTCCAGAGGGACGCCACGGCTACCGTTAAGAGTCTTAGATGTGTAATTACAAGGTGCGACCGAGTTATTAATTTGATAAAAACATGCTTTAAAAGTGTGATTCAGTTATTAGATAAACAAAGAAGCCCAGAGGCAAATATGTAATAAAACGAGATATAAATCTTAGACTTACTTCCAGCTCCTTGAAGGACAATGTGCCCCTGATCTATAACTAGTATATATATATAGATGTCTTTTTATTAATAAAATATTTGCTTTCACTCTGAAAATCTTTAATCCTTCCTGTTGTGCAAACCAACACTAAAAATCCTATGACTTTTACTCATCACACCGATGAGATCATTTTTTCCCTCATCAAAGGGGCATTGATAGAATTCTTCCATCACACTATATTTCTTTATACATTAAAACAATTTAAATGTGCCATTCCTCTGTTTCATCAGCTACAGATTTAACACTAAAAAAAGGACATTTACATTGGACATCCAAGACCTAGTCGTGTGAGACTTGTAGCAGTTTAAATGGGCTGTTGCTTTGAATTGATCAGTAATGAACTGATGTGTATTGATCCATACTGTCATGATAGATACCGATAAATAATGTGACAAGGTTCCCCATGTTGAAATCTTCAATTTATAGTGGGGTGGCAGTAAATTTTTAGAAAAGGAAGGCATGGTGAGAACAGAAAATCCTACAATTTTGACCAATAAAACAGAATCGTGTATTAAGTAGTCGTAATTATCATTAGGAGGGGATTAAGGTTGGTCACAGATATTAAAGATGGAACTGTCAATCATCACTCCCAAGGTCAGAAAAATTGTTTTCAGTGCCTTTTTCCCGAGTAAAAAAAAAAAAGTCTCGCACCGCGTCCGCCGGAGCCGTAAAACAGCCATTTAAGTTGAAGTTTTCTAACTTTTAAAGCAGCGGGGAATTTGAGTATCGGCGCACTCCGGTATCGGTTCCCCTTTCCAGCCGCCACAGAGGACGCGGACAGCGGCTGTCAGTCATGCTAACGCCTCCCTGCTAGCGTTAGCCGCCGCTAGCTAGCGAGCTTCCCGGTTCGCCGAGCGCACCTTGCTGTACCTCCTGCGCGGGCGGAGGAGCGGACGGAGTAGCCTCGTCGCCGCCATGTCGTGGGATGGGCGGGAGGGGAAGAGGCCTTCCCGTCGAGTTCACGCACGGCTCTCCCTACGATGTTCGCTCCGCCGTGTGTTCCGGGTATAGCCGCCGACTACTGGCGGCCATCACTCCGGAACCCCCCCCCCCCCCCCCCCCCCAAAAAAAAACAAAGGGGGGGGGGGGGGGGGGGGGGGGCCTGGGGGGGGGAAAAAAAGGGCCAGGCCCCAAAAAACCCCAGCGCTAA
>CAAKHD010001178.1:6237-31549 GCA_901007705.1 Fistularia tabacaria | reverse complement strand
AACCTGTGTGTGCACACAAAGAGATCTCGGGGGGCGCACACACACACACACACACACACACACACACACACACACACACACACACACACACACACACACACACACACACACACACACACACGGTTGAGCGTCTCCTCATGTCTCTCAAGGGATTTCAACATGTTTAACGTGTGAATCAGCCATTCAGCAGTTCCAAAATCAAGCGAAATGTTCTTCTTCTCCTGATCGAAATCGGGAATTTTGCCCAAAAATCAATGGAGACAATTTGCTCAGAGAACTATTTTTTTTTTTCTTCACGGCAACCTTTAAAAGCCTTGCTTCACCTACTTCGCACTCCTGGATTGCTTGTTTGAAATGGAGGATTAAGTCAGTATTATTCGTTTAGGAATTAGAACTGGCCACGAGAGATGTTGCTCCTCAAATCCACACAAATATGGAAATAGGATGGTGCGTGTTTCTGGTTAAAAAACAGAAATGCGATTTAACTGCTGTCAAAATCTTTTTGAATGATTTCAAATTGATTTGCATGGATGGTGCAGAGTGAACAAAACACTCTTTAACAATAACGACCACAATGCGGGGGCGGGGGCACAAACATCTTGTTATTTGTAATTCCCTACAGAGACGAATCATTTACGTCTTTGAAATAAGTAATGCTTTGTGAGCAGAGCCACCGATCAGCATGCTTCGGGAGGTCTTTTATGAGCGTCCTCTCAAATAATTCCAGTGAAATAATGTGACATTAGCGGGAACACACACACAGGCACACACATATTTCCAGTATGGCTCAACGAAACCACTAATCAGCTCTGGGTGGTAATAAACGTCCCTCTCTTCAGCAAAATGAGTCAATAAATATACATTTCTGGCTTATACGCAACAAACTGCCATCTGCTCAATTAAACGGAATGGTCTTTCGTCGCTGGCGGCAACCCAACCGCAGGTTCCCGGCCTCTGTAAGATCAGCGATGTGGAACAAACGTATATATCACACAATCTAATGAATTCTCATCAATGTACACAAAGACGCAGCAGCCCATCTCATTCACACTCGTCCTGCCTGCGTTTGCCATGGCAACAACAGAACGTGCGTATTCTGATTTAATCACGTTTTCATTTCCTGACGCTTGATTTTAATACTTTGGACACACAGGAATGGATTGGACCCCAATAATGATTTCCTCGAGTGTTAATATAGGAGCAAGCATTCAGTCGCAGGAATGACATTGTAAAGAAAGTGGTCGCACATCCCAGAGGTCATTGGTCCCTCATCTCACACACACACACACACACACACACACACACACACACACACACAGTTTGACCGGAACATCACGGTGTCCTCCTTCTCCACGTAGGGGTTAAAAATGTAGTGCCATCACAACGAACAACTACTTCAACCAGAGGGGAGCTCAAGTTCAGGATGAAATCCCCCCCAAAATACCAACAATATTTCTTTTGAAGAAAAAAAAAAAATTGAAAATGGAGATGAAGGTATGAGGAAATTCACCAGAATCATTAAGAAAAATCAGAAGTTACTGGTTTGTGTCGTGATGAACCTGCCTAAGTTGTGTTAGCGGGCGGACACACACACACACACACCTTTCAGCGAACGGAGCACTTTAACTTACTGCAGATGAAGAAGTAGGAGGCCGTGCCGGTGAGGAGGATGGGGCTCCGGGCCAGGGAGCTGACCAGTCCACACATCCCTCCCAGCAGCAGGAGCACCAGGCTGAGGGGGAGAACCACCACTATTGCACGATGCATGCCTGGGACACACACACACACACACACACTGTGTTAGGGATGTCCTGACTGTCGAGCCTCAAAGACAAGAAGAGGACTAACTCAGCAGGTGCTGCTCCGCTTCGGAGAATCTGGAATAGTCCGAGGTGAAGGAGTCGATGGTGCCCACGTTCACCTTCTCACCTTCAGGATTCAGACACCAGATTCACTTCAGGGTTTATTCCAACTCCACAAAGGCACTTGAGGAGGACCAACCCCGTCTTGAGATGAAGTGTCCTACCTTCGTGGATGCTCCACAGTCCCAAGTTGGAGCTCATGATGTCAATGTGACTCGTGTTGACGGGGTTCTTCTCTATGATGTACCAATACTCGGTCCCGAGAGAGGTCGCCAGGAAGGCGAAACTCAGTCCCCCGCAGACGCCGGCGGCGACCACCAGGGAGCCGAAGGTGACCCTCATGGCGTGCGTGGGGGGGGCGGGAGGAAGGAAGAGGAGTCTGCTCGCTCCTGTGTGGAGGTGTTGGTGATCAGCGTGCCTGCATCGGCAGCCAGTGGGGTTTTGGAGTGGATGGTGAGGAGGTCTCTTGAGGAGCGACGCAGCCTCTCTCTCTCCTCCTCACCCGAGTCTGGGAGGGAGTTGGCTCCTTTAATGAGGAGCCACATGCCCAGGACGGAAAATGTGGAGGGAGAACTTTGTGAGGGAGGAGGAGGACGGCTCTCTGACACTGGGAAGGTGGAACCACCACACAGACCAGATAATGTGTGTGTGTGATCCAGAAAACAGATAAACATACTCGGTGAAAATCATTTTCCCTCGGGACATTAGTTTTTCTGACTCATGGGAGCTGTAGTCCAAACACTGGCAGCCGCTGTCTCGCAAACCAGCGCCAAGTTTAGAGAAAACAAACTGCTGACAAGTGTGTGACACAAGATTTCTTTGAAAATACTTTTCAGACCAACGATTTCTAACTACGAAATTCTGAAAGTTATTTTTAGACTACGTACAATCCTGATCAGACTCAATCCCCCACCCACTCCATCAACACACGAATGCGTGTAGGTTAATCAAAAGGAATATTTTAATGAATAAAAAGTTTACATGAGACGCGGGTCTTAGAGATAGTGTAGAAAGTGGAGACGAGAAACAAACAGTTTATGAAGAAACCACAGAAAAAGGGCTCACACAACATCCATTCAATCCATCTGCGTCGGCCGTCATTTCATTCTTCATCCATGGCTGTCTTGATAATATCTGCTCGCCTTAATTTGGCCTTCTCTTGAAACTTGGTGATGGCCTCCTTTGAGGACTTGTTCTGTGAAAAGGGAGATATGATGTGCTTGAGATTCACATTCGTCCCGTCCTCGCAAAACACAGAAATGGACACTGGTCTAAATGTTCAATCTATTCACTGTTCAGACGTCAGACAGAGGAACGGAGATAAAATTATAAAATCAGCTGATTGGGAAAAACAAACTGACAGGGTTATTCATGATCTGACTTGAGAAGTGAGTAAGGTACTCATGAAAATCTATTTTGCAGTGGAAAAATCATACATACAATCAGAGACTTCTGCCGCTCCTTCTCAAGTTTTAAGAACTCTTCTACGGTCAGCTCCTCCACCGTTTTATTCAGGGCGATGAAGTAGCAGGACGGGGAGTGAGACTTGTGCTCCTTTCTGGAGGAGAAAAATGAGGGTCTAAACAACATTGTCCGCAAACTGGAAACATCTGGTTGAAATTGACAACAGTGTGGTGCTGACGTATTTCGGCAGGCTTTTGATGGTTCTTTAGAGAGCTAGGTTGTGTGACCGTTGCCAAATGTTGCCCTGGCAACTGGACATGACAAGGATTAACCATTACCTGGACCACTGAGGGACTTCATCGACATGTGTGTGCGTGTGTGTTTCAAGTTTAACCTATAAAGGAGATATTTTTCACTATCTGAACCTTTTTGAAGTCACTGAGAAAATAGGTGGTAATTCCAAATAAATACCTTTGAAAATAAGAAAATTCACATTATTCATTTTTCAATATTTTAAAACTACTACTACAGTCAGAGTCAGATCAGTTATACCGTATCTTCTTTTAATACCAATGAATTAAATCTCCTCGGGGATTGATAAAGTCAGTTAGTCAGTATGATTGTCAGTCTATTTTCCAGTATCAGATTGGGCAAATATTATGATAAAACTTCCTCTAACGTTCAAAGGTCGGTTTGGAATTGTTCTTCTCGAAAGTGCACTCCTGAGCTTGCTTCTCCGGAGCTCAGCATCACAAAGATCTTACTGGGGGTCGTCCTCCGGCTCCCAGCCCTCAAGCTCCTTCAGACAGAAGACGCACATGGCGATGTCCGGGCAGTTCTCTGACGGGGTGTGGATGAAGCCAGCTTTCGCCATCTGGGGACATTTGTTATCAGCTCACATGGATGATCAATGTATTTATTGATAAGATAGAACGAAAAGGACTGGATGACACTCAGATCCCACTTATGAGACTGACACGGACAATCAGCCGCTTTAAGGGTTTGAGACGTGAGAAACAACAACAAATATCAGAGTACATTAGTGTGTGAACTACACCTTGTCAAATCTTGTCTTCAGAAGTGAAAAGCCTCTCGGATGAGACGTGAAACGTCTTCAAGAGAAGACAAGTCCAATTACCACGACAAGATCTGACAAAGATTAACCAGGACCCGGAAGACTGAGAACCTCCCTTGACATGGGAATTACCATCAACTTTTCTTAATTTCGTTTTTTGAATAGTCAACGAATTTAGAAGAAATGTGTTCGCTTTATATCAATGACATAAGAGTCACTTTTTGGCGACTTGAATGTTAAGATTTCACAAGTTGTGGATCTGGAGATGAAAAGCAAACACTAGCGCACGGTGCCATATTTGTTTTGAAGCGTTCATGCTAATGCTAGCTTGCGTTATGGCCGTCAAACGTCTACTCACATTTTGCGGCGTGCACTCACAGTCTTCATCGAAAGGCCAGCCTTCGAAAGTTTTGAGTCTGTTCTCGTAATAGTACATTTTGACGTCCTTCTCATTAAATAGCTCCATTTTGGGGGTTTCTCGTTCCGGAGTGTCAACACCTCCGCCGAGCTGAAGGCTGATTTCAAATTTGGGCTCCGCTTCACCTCGGCTTGTTTCGATTGGACGACGAAGAGCTCACGCCTCCTTCGCTTCTTCTCCGTCGGTCGGTAGCACAGGAAGCTAACGTGCAGCGCCACCCGGTGTCCCAGCCCTCGATGTTGTTCGACACTTTTAGAAAGTCAAAAGAAAGTACATTTTCTTGTGGAAAAAAAAAATGGCAAGACGAGTTGACTTTACCTTAGCCACACACACAATTAGCTTCATGAGCTTGAACGTATCATATCAAGCTAATATAAGCTTTCAATCGACGGACTTCCGCTCGGAATCATGGGAAATGTAGTTCTCGACAGCGACGGCTCCATACTGTGAGGCGCAGAACTTGGCGAAAGCCTCTCATGTGGTGTTGGATTGTGTTGAGTTAGATATTATCCGGTTTTGTTTGTGACTTTCACAGCTGACAGCGTATAAGGGGGAAACACCGCTACTTCTGTCTCGTCGTCGATCTTTTTTCGCTATGGAAGGAAGATGTTCTGTCGAGACGCTGGCGGACTTTGGCTTTGCAGCGGCTGCCTCGACAGCCAGGCTACAATCCAGGTGTGCAGCAGATGCGTTCATTTGCACCGGGAGCGACGAGGTCTACGTTTACGACCCCACCGATGGGAGACTCACGGCAAGTACCACATATACAAGATGAGACATTCCTACCTCGAAACTCCGTGAATCCATCTTCTGTGCTTGACTGGTTGGTTCATTCACTTGCAGGCGGTGCTCCAGTTTCCCAGTCCTGTCAGTGACCTGGATGTGAGTCAGGACAAGCAGCTTCTCTATGCCGCCTGCAGAGATGGAGTTTACCGTGTCAGCTTATCGTTACTGCGATCAAGGTTAGAAACGTAGTCATGTAATGGCACCATATTTCCAAATGTTGCATTCTCACAGAAGCACTGTGGTTATAAATGAAACCCCGGCTACAATTAATGCCTCTCAACATGATGTTTCACCACTTCTGTGTTCACAGCTCTGCGACTGATGCGTCCTCCAGTCTGACGCATCTGCAAATCTCTGGAGATTCTCTCATTGTCAGAGAGGAAGGAGTATCAGCTGTGCTTCTAGTAGACACCACACTCCTGAGCATTTCCCAGACGGACACTTCCTGGCTTCTGACCGCGCACGGAGTGACGGGGCAGTCAGAGTCCGGCTTGGAGACGCTGTCTTCATTCACACTGCCCCTGGTGTCAGACACCACGTGCCAATCCAGAAGCAGAGGTCGGAAACCACTGCTGATTTGTGTCCACCCCGGTGAAGAAGCAGCACCACCTACATCCTCCGCCTCGTCGTCCGACCGTTGTTTCCACCTTGAGCCCACCCTCTTCAAACTTCTCTTCGGGATCGACGCCAGCCTCATTAAATCACCGGTGGTCCTTTTCGGCCTGCCAGACGGACGCCTCGGTTTCCTCCCACTCCACCTCCCAGGACCACGGCTCAGGGTCCTGCATAGCCTTGAACAGCCAGTTGTATTTGTTGGAGCATCTGTTGTCATGGAAACTGCTCCCGGACATCCACAGTGCTTGGTTGTGGTGGGTGAACAAGGGAGAGTGGTGGTAATCCTGACTGGGGAGGGAGGGTCAGAGGTAGGGGGCCTTCGAGCGGTTTTCAGCGAGGGGTCCGTCGCCGGGCCGGTTTTGTGCGCCCACGTAAGCGGACACCGTCTTTACTACAGCACCGGTTCCGACCTGCTGGCACTGGAACTGTCAGAGGGATCACGCGGGGGGACAGAGCGAGGCGACGAGCCCTCCGGTGGGGCTGCGCTTCGCCTTCAGACCCCCAGAAGTTTAAATGTGTGCAGACTGGTTGCCCTTGCTGAAATGAAATGGAACACAGCAGGTAAATACACACGGAAAATGTGCGGTTTGTGTTGAATTTACAAATGCAACTCCTGTTGGGTTCCTATCATAACCAGCTTAATTCAGAGTCGTGTTGTCGTGGGTTGTTTGTCTACTAGGCAACTGCTAGAACTCTAAAACTACTTGAGTGATTATGAAACTTGGCAGAGGGCCGTGTGTCAGACAAAGGAGGACCCTATTAGATGTTTTGCCAGATCCATACGAGATAGTAAGCAAATGTATTTTTTTGTTTTGTTTTGGCAAAGCTCCCTGTCCTCCCAGTGCCTTGCAAATAGAATTATGCAAAATAGAATCAGGTTTATAGTCTTGAAATCCCAGCTGAAAAACAAGCCAAGGGCACAAAGAGTTTTTCAGTTTCATGTTGAATATTATATGGATGCCTTGGCCTGTGTTTCCACTCTTATAGTAACATGGTACAGTTGAGTTTAAAGTGCAAACGCAGAGGGCGAAGAGTCGGTTATCAGTCATTAATCTGTCCAGCATTAAACAACATTATATTTTTGTGTTTTTAGTATCGCTGTAAACACCATGAGACATTCAGTGAGCTCATTTGACATCTCTAAAGATGATTTTCTGACATTTTAAACATTGAAAACAATCATTGTTGTTGACCCTTTTCTTTATTTTGCTCTGAATTTAATCAGTTAGCATGTGCTGCGGGTTTCTGCCTTAGTTCCCTGCTCTTCTGGCAGCAGTTCTTCTCCAACCGTGAAAACTGCTCTTATCCAGCAGATCAAGCTGAGCTGCTGGGGCTCTCATGCAGAGGGCAGCTCCAGAGGATTACCCTGCCTGGGGGGGAAGAGGATGCAGGATCATCCAGGCTCCCGTTCACACAGGCGGGCAGTAGAATAAGGGATCTCCTCACAGCTCTTGGAGATGTTTTTGAAAAGTACATCCAGCATCCTAATAATAATAATAATAATAATGATAATAGAAGTGATAAGCTATTTGATAAGAGATCCATTGTAATTAAACAGCGGTGATTTCAATGTGTCTTTGCTTTCAGAGCATCTGTTCTGAAAACCACCATCAAATCCAAGAATGAAATTCTAAAGCACCTGAATCACGTGATGAATGTCACCTTCCTGCTGATGCAAGACGGTGAGGAGCAGAAGCCAATCAGATGCAGCGCTGTGACCAGCTGGAGCCGACTGCTTCAGACAGACTCCATGACTTTGACCTGCTTTCTGGAGAATGGCACTTCTTTTGTACTGGAACGTGGCTGGACACTGACCATCTCGGTGTGTCCGCTGCGCGACTCCGTCAGAGGGGAAGGCCGCGCCACAAATTTCTCCATCCCGTTCAGCAACCTCCATCCAGGGGAGAAGCTGGAGACATCACTGCCCCTAGCAACAGCAGGGGACACATGTTTCCCAATCACAGTATGCTGCTCTCTTATCTTCTCCCTCACCAGTCTGATAGGCGAGGAGGCGGTGGCAGCCCTACCTGACTTGCAGAGCGGTTGTATCTGCTTACCCTTGAACTCTTTGACAGTGGACTGGTTGCACGCCGTGCGGGTGAACGATCCCCCGCAGGCACAGAAGAACGCCGCCTCACACTCCTGTGACACGGCCACAGCGGATGTCATCCAAGACTTTTTAACCTCACACCGGTCAAGGTGCCACAGAGCTGCAGCGGCAGCACCGAAACCCAAGAAACAGCAGTATTCTGCGTGCGTAAAGGTGTCAGTGGACTTACTGAGGGAGACCTTGGCACCATCGAGTCTCTGTGTCTCTCTGCTGGATTGGCTTTTTGCTGAAGGTCCTGGCTGTGTGAAGAGGGGGCATCAAGAAGACAAGTTCAGGTGCCCTGTGGTCTACGCTCGAGGTCCTGATGGACACGTCATAAAACTGTCTGCGAAAGAGGTCAACCTTTTTAAATTTTTTTTTATTAATGCTTTAAACGTAACCCCGGAGACAGGAACATCTGATCCAACAACGGTTTCCTCCTCTCCAGGTTAAGATGTCGGACGAGACCGAGGGGGAGGAGGACGAGCCTCTGGATGTCGTGGAGGTTCGGGTCGAGAGCTCATCGATGGCTGCAGTGTGCGGGCTGCACCACGCTGTCCTGCTCAGAGTCCAGGTAGCAACACTTCATTTCAGAGACGACTGTGAGGTTTGCCGGACATTTATTCTATGTCGTGTCGTGTATTATCATATATATTATTATATATGCTGAGCTCAAAAATATGCATAAGCAAGGATTGTTTATCCGCCAGCATATAATAATAATACGGCAGCTCGAAGGTCGAGTGCAGTGAATAATCCCGAGAGAGAAGATAATATAAAAGAATGACATTTTCAGATTTTTCCTCGTCAAAATGAGAAATAGTTCGATTTGACTGTTTACGGTTTGTGTAAAAGGTTTCTGAATAGAATCTGAAGGCTCTCCATAGATCAGTCTACTTCTCTGCAAATTTCAGGACAAAAGTTCTTTCCCTCAAGTACTTTTCTTGCAAAGTTCAGGTACATTTTAAAGAACACATTTCGATAAATTGTCATATTTCCCCGCACGTTGGCCTGTGCAGCGAGCCCCTTATAATCAATTCAAAATGGTCACTGCGCACAATGATTATCAGGTTAATAAATGGTTGTTTTATCGATTTCCCCATTGTCTTTTGGAAATAGGTCTTCATATGATTCTAAACCTCGAATTTATTTTGTCGTAAAGCTTCCTCTAAGACCTTCACATCAGCGTCCTCCCCGACTGGAAGGAGGATCATGTAGGATTTTCCCGGCTCAAGCTACGCCTCCGTTGAAATTGGTTTATCAGAATAATGATTTACAACCTTTCTGCATTTTTTTTTTAATGCAGACTCTGCTGCAGAAGACGCCTGAGAGGGTCACTTTCAGAAAGAGCGTGAAGAGTTTATGTTTAAGGAAGGTGCAACAGCGGGCAGAGGTAAAATAAATAAATAAATCCATTCTTTTTGCAGCCGGTAGGGTCGAAGTTTTTTTGGGGGGGTTTTTGGTTCAAAATGACCTTTTGTTCTGCCCCCTCTCCTCCACGGCAGCAAATGTTGAAGCGCATCCAGCAAAGTCGCCTCTCGGGAGGATTCGACGCCTGCGTGTCCACGGGGCCGGCGGCAAGTTCCCTTCTGAGTGTGTACCGAGAACTCAGGGAAAACCCTTTAGTCATAATTTAACGTCTACATACTGTTGCTCTGTGCTGTTGTGTGACTTTGCAGCAGATTTAAACACAATGTGCGTCATGTTCCCCTGAATGAGCGAACGAATAATGACTTGACACCGTAAATAAAACGGCGTAACCCTTTCAAATCCTGGAGAATTTGTGGCATGACTTTGAAATTAGTCTCCTTTGCTGATATTTTAGAACGTGGTCATCTGGCTCCAGATGAAAGACAATAAATTAAAAGAACCAGTGTAGTTGTGTAAAGTCCCCTCTTCATGGTCTCCCTCATATGACCCATTCATTCGCATTATCAGTGTGTTGTTCTAAGTCTCGTACTGCAAAGACAACTGGGTTTACCTTTGTGTTGACTGCGTTTCAGCTCACTCCCCCCTGGCCTTGTTTACGTCCCTCTGTCGAGCGCTGGTGGGATCGGGAAAAATGTCAGAAAGAGTCCTAATGGAGAAAATTGCCTCATGAATGAAGGCCTTGTGCCGCACAAAATGTGATATGATGTGCCACATTTGTGGAATTCAAAGTGAAAAGCGACCCCGAGCCTCGTGTTTATCACGGCGCCGGGTATAAACTCCATACCGGGCAGGGGGTTTACCAGCAGCTTCATACAAACAAGCGGGCTGCAACTCCAAATGTTTCTGTAAAGGAATCACATATGACAGTTCAATCCTTCCAAATCGGTGCTTGGAAAAAACCACCTCGTCATTTTCCACAATCCGAACCAATAGATGGCAGCAAAGAAGAGCATCCCACTCAGAGCTCTGACCGTGGGTGTCCAGAGTGAAATCTAACGGGGTTCTTTTTCTAGAAAACTGCGAATAAACAACGTAAATGAAGCTTCATCGGATAACCTGTTATTATCCATTCCCCTCGTGAATCTGCCTCAAAACGTAATGAGGTCTTTGCCTCCCTTCCAGCGCCACCGTCTTGTGTTTCCATGCAATCCTAAATAACAGATGGGCAGACAGATGTGTGCGACGGTGTAACCTCCTGGTTTAGAGGGAAAATGCTATAATTGAGAAGTTAAATACAGAGAAGTGGTGTGATTACCGGGCTGAGTGTGATATGCGTCAGATAAGGGATTCGCCCTCGCCGATATGAGAGGCACAATTTTTTTTAGAATTTATACGAAAAAAACTAACAAAAAAATACTATACCAGCGACAGCATTTCACCGCCCATTTAAATTCAACAATGTTCTGTCAGCTTGGTGTTTTAATCGATCTGATCTCTCTTCCTTTGGAAACTAAACTCCGAAAGCCTCCCGCCTCCACTGAATCGTCATGTCAAACAATGAGTGTCTGGTTGGAGTTTTCATTTAGAGAGTCAGGGGTTCAAACACCGATGGTTAATGAGCAGTGAAAGACTGCAAAAACCTTTTCTGGTGGTATCGAGCACCTTTAAGGGTCTGCACGCTACCTCTGGGATAACAAACAAAAACCAAAATCCAATGAATAAACATACGATAAGTTTTAAATCTCACATTTGGCACGCTCACCGATCTGAACAAAAGGGGAACCAGAGTCGCTTGGCGCACCTGTGAAAGTTATTGGACCGACAACCATTATTTACATCATGCAACGGATACAGCGCCCTAAAAGCGTGTCGGAAAAAAAAGTGATCGATAGTGTTTTCATGAATATTTATCACTTGATAGGAATAAAGAAGGGTATAATGAGAGGACGGTCAAACAGGGTCGCCGACATCTTCTGAAAAAATCATTAATTCCCTGTCGTCAATCTCTCATGTTTGAAAAGGGAAGATAGATAGACTATCAGGGGAAGAAAAGGATGGTATGTAAAATAGACAAACGTGTTGGCTGCAGATGCACCTGGATGAGGAGAGAACAATGGGAATGACCGATCTGTGCAGGATCACCGTGGAAAAGACAAGCTGAATTTAGCCGGATGGTGCGGATGATGGCCTGCAGGAAGATCTCTGGCCGCTGATGCAGCTGTGACTGAGGTCAGCCCGGAGAGACCGACCTCCATTTCATCCGCCGGTAGCTGGCCGAAAAAGACAAACAGCGCGACGGCCGTCGTGACTGGTGAGGCACGGACGTCAGCTCCCGCAACCGTCCCGGCGGCGATGGCTGCTGGAGACGGCGCGCAAGCGGTGAACGCCACAGGTATCCAGATCAGCCGCAAACGGCTGGTCCTTAAAAAGCTCTGCGGCACTTCACCTCACGGGAGGAGGAATCCTTCACGCGTCCCATCGGCGGGGGAGTTCCTGCACGATCTCGTGGACAGAGGTGAGGCAGACGCAACACAACGCCGATGGGAAAGTTACATTTGAAACATTGATTTGGCCTGTTGAAGAAAGCGTTTCCGAGTTGCACCAGCACGAGCCTCAGATGATCGCGTCGCAAACCTCCGAGGAATGTTTGACAACAGTCCACCGCAAAGGTTTGCTACAAATACTGATTCTTCTTCTTCTCCTTTCGGCGTTTCCCTTCAGGCGTCGCCAAAGCAAATCAACCTTCTCCATCTGACCCTATTCTCTGGATCCTCCTCTCTCACACCAACTAACTTCATATCATCTCTCACTACGTCCATAAATCTTCTCCTCGGTCTTCCTCTAGACCTCCTGCCTGGCAGCTCCAATTCCAGCATCCGTCTACCAATATAGTCCCTATCCCTCCTCTGTACATGACCCAACCATCTCAGTCTGGCTTCTCTGACCTTCTCTCCAAAACATCTGACATGTGCTGTCCCTCCGATGGACTCATTCCTGATCCTCTCCATCCTGGTCACTCCCAAAGAGAACCTCAACATCTTCATCTCTGCCACCTCCAGCTCTGCCTCCTGTCTTTTCATCGTTGTCATGTTATCAGACCATACAGCATTGCTGCTCTCACCACTGTCTTGTCCACCTGTCCTTTCATTCTGGCTTTTTTTTCCACCCATTCAAACCTGCAAACCCCATTTCTTCACCTCTTTTCCAGACTCTCCGTTGCTCTGGACTGTTGACCTGAGGCACTCCAACTTCTTGATCTCCACTCCCTGTCGCCTCACCGTTCCAGCCGGGTTCCTCTCATTCACTCGCATGTATTCTGTCTCGCTGCGACTAACCTTCATTCCTCTCCTTTCCAGAGCATCTCCTCCACCTCCCCAGCTTTTCCTCAACCTGTTCCCCTGCTCTCACTACAGATCACAATGTGATCTGCAAACATCATGGTCCCTTGAGAGTCCTGTCTAACCTCATCTGTCAGCCTGTCCATCACCACTGCAAACAAGAAGGGGCTCAGAGCTGAAGCCCAATGAAGTCTCACCTCCACCTTGAACTTCGCTGCTAGCTCCAAATACAGATTAAAACCAAGAATCCTGCAGATTACTTAATATTCTCTCGGTGAAAACGGGATCATTAAAATCCTGAGCTAGAAACTAAATGCTCCTGAAAAGTGAACGGAGAGGGCTCGAAAATCAGTGCAATGGCTCGAAAATGAGTGTAACTGTGTAACTGACCTGTGCGTCATCAGCCAAAGCAATCACTTTAATCCACTTCGATTTCAGAGGTACGTGCTTTATTAAGTACTTCAGTTTTACATTTTCCTGGAAAAGAAAATTCAACAGAAGCTGTAGTTCTTAGAAGACTGAGGCTTATTTAAAAAAAATCAAAAACGGAGAAGGATCTAGTCCAGATCTAGTCTAGTATAACTGATTGTTTCCCGCTAAGATAACCCATCGTCTTGACTCAGCGGCAGCGCAGCCTAGCAAGCTGTAAAACTCAAACAGCTGTGACTGTCAAAGCTCGTACGATGTGACGTTATCACGACATTCATAAATGACGGCGACGGCGTGAGGAAATGAAAAACCGCCCACTTCCAGCTGCGGGCTGAGGTGATCCGCTCCCTCCTTGTACACGAGTCTTGTTTAATACCTCCACTGTTTCCCCAGGTGTTTCCTGGAAACCCGATCCTGTCTGCTAATGAACATCCTCGGACAGGAGCGCCGCGCTCACGGCTGACCTGCTATTAAGGGTGACCTTCATTTACCGCCAGCGTCCGTCTCAAATGGCAACCCGGCTTGCTGGACTTCACCAAGAGGCGAGTGTCGTAACACACCTGTAGCGCCGCTTCGTCGCCTTAACGCCGCTTCTTCTCCGAGGTCAAGATGTTTTCGTTTTTTGCATCTGCAAAGTTTGGGGTCTTTGTGAAACGTGCACGTGGCAGAATGTCCGTTGGATAATATTGGAAAGCAGCACACACCGATACTTATGTTGGGTCACACAGAGCTACTGGAGGGCGAGCTGCCTGCTTCGTCGAGGCTTTCGTCGGCTGAGGAGGGATGGTCATTTTCTCTCGTTGCTCTTTTTCTCCCCATGTCCTCTGTGCAACCTCTTCGCGGAAAAGTGGTGCATTAAATCAACAGAGGCTTCACCGCATTGCTGATGAGCATCTGTCCAACACCTTTAAATGCCACCGGGTTCAATTTTAGATAAAGCATCGATGGCGGCTGCGGATTGGCGACAAGCAATTGATCACTTCGGCGATAAGAGTGGAGGGAGAGAAGTCTCGTGTCTCCTCCGCATTAATATTCCCACAAAGCTGAGCCGCTCAAGGTCACTCCGTCTGCTTTCAGCGTGCCTCCCTGATCTCCTCGCAGATACTTGCCGCTCTTGCAGCGGATGGCCAGCCGGCCGTGCTCCACCAGCGCCAGGGTGAAATCCTCGGGGGCCTCTCCGTCCGCGCACACCAGCCCGGTGCTGTTGACGTACCAGAAGCGGCCGTCCGCACCTGCGCGGGGGCGTTCCAGCAACAGCAGACACGGAGAACAATGGTATATTACATAAAGCGGGAAACTGTCAGGAATGTAGGTGCAGGACTGGAAGTTCCTCCACATCTACAAACCGTGTTTGTTTATTCTCACACCATAATGTGCTTCAGACGGAAACTAGAGACACATGAAACCAGCTCTTAAGTATGTGCATCCTGACCTTTGATATTGTAGGCCCCATTACTGAACTGCAGGGTGAAAATATCATAGACCGATCTGCTGGCGTCCAGCGTTTTGGAGTTCCTGTGGTGGCAGATGAACCCGTTCTCCCCTCGCAGGATCAGCATGGGGCGGTTAATCAGTTTCAGAGTGAGCTGTTCGTCCTCGCCTGACAAAGAGCACAAATCAAGGGGGGGATTGGGGGTGGGGGGGGGACAAGAGCGCCGGCGGTCGGGAGGTGAAGGAGAAGAGGCTGGCGAGGGCGCCGCAGCTGCCTTACCGATGGAGTCGCTGACCGCAAGCAGCTGGCCATTCTTCTTGATGCAGATGTATTTTCCATTGTTAGCTTTTATTGCCACCTTGTGGCCGAGCCACTCCACTGAGAACATGGTGTTGGCTGACCTGCAGGTACGATACCACATTTGAACTGTATCATCTGAATTCTTCGTCACCGCCGCCGTTTCACTCTATTCTATCTATCGGTTCCAGATAGGGGACTTTTGTAATTTCCAAACCCAGAAGTTTTGATTAAAGGCCGCCGTGTTTGGTGGGGACCAACGAAATGTCGAATTTAAACTAAGTACACAGTAAAAGAGAACATAATCGAGGGGCGTAACGCACGATTCTCCGAATCCGACCCATTTAATGGCATACAACAGGAAAAGGTCGCGAGAGAGAGAGAGAGAGAGAGAGAGAGAGAGAGAGAGAGAGAGAGAGCAGTACCTCAGATCCGTACAGTTGGATATGAAGTGAAGGCTACCTGCTGAGAGACCTTTGAATTTGCTGCATCGTCTGATAGCTTATGGTGAAGAGACGCACTCAAGCAGGTTGGACGGAGGGGAGAAGAGTGTCAAGGGTGATAAAAGTGAAAGGAAAGGAGGAGAAGACGGTGGTGAGAGCAGCACATCTGGTTTAGGAAGCAGAGCTTTTGGAGCGAGGCGGATGGAGAGGGTCAGGAACGAGTCCATCAACATGTTAGATGTTAAGGAGATAAAGTCAGACTGAGATGATTTGGGACAGAGGAGGGAGATGGGAAGATGGATGGAGGGAACGAGGACAAGGAAATAGTTGGCTTGAGAGCAGAGGTGCAGAGGAGAGGGTGAGGTGGAGGAAGATGATTGGCTGTGGTGACCCCTGAAGGGAGCGGCCCAAAGGAAAAGAAGAAGTCTCATAGCTCATATGTCTCTAGCTCTCCCGATGGTGCTGCCCAAAACCACAAATTTGGATGCGTTCACGTTTTTGCCGTCACTCACGCTTCGGTGGCGGTGCTCTGGATGCCGCCGTGGGCCACCAGGGCCCAGCAGTTCCCTTGGCTGGTGCGGAACGTGCACTTCCCGCTCCCCTTGTCTATCTCCATCTGAAAGGACTCGGTGTCCGTCTCGTCTTCCTGGTTGGCGGCGAGGCTCACGCCTGAGACAGTGAGAACGTCCCGTCGTTAATACGGACGCGAAATCAATCCGCCAGCGATGCCGAACAAGTTGCGGGCTCTTTCCGATTGCATGCAGCTTCGGCAAAAGTGCGATGAATTAAAAAAAAAAATACACAACAGATTTTGGACGGCCTGATCTACTGCGAGCCAGAAAAGAGTTCGGAGGGTTGGGGGTGGGGGAATATTGATATTGCGGCGTCTAAACAAAAGACTGAATGACTGCGCTTAACTTGGCGCGACATGAAGAGGCTGGTTGTCACGTCAGTTCCCGGAACGTCAGTTTGTTTCAGAGAGTTCCCGTCTAAAACGGAGCCATTTAGCTGACGGGAAAAGTAGATGCAGTACATGCAAACAAGTGAGATGTTTTATTCATGAAAACGGCGGCCCTGAAAGGTCAACACATCGGGATTTGTGAAAATCCGTGCAGATCGGAGGAGGGGTGAGGAGGGGTACGTACGCGAACACGTGTGCAACATTCAAGAAAGAAAAAAAGGGAAAAAAGGAGCAGATGTGTTTCCACAAAGGGAGACACATGTGCGGAAACACCTGTTGTTTCAGCGGCCGGACCCTCGTGATTTTCCGGAGGCTGTCTGTTCGTCAGCTGCGCCGGAAAAAACAAGTTCAGATGCGACTGCTCTGCGAGAACAACAAGCTTGTCCGGGCATGTGGATCACGTCTTTTTTGTTCTGTTGCATTTCTGGCGGCGCTTTTCCTTAATCAGTTGTGAACAGTCGTGCGGTACGTCGTTTGAGCACGTTTTAATAATTTGCAACGCTTTTTTTCTCGAAATGCAGAGCGTCGAGTTCTCGGGGGCCTCTCGGGCTCGGCGCTCAACTCAGTTCAGAGTTAGCAAACACCGTAAATCAGGCGGGAGGGGAATGTTTCAGAGAGTCTGGGATTTACACGGTAAACGTCAAATACATGAAAAAGACGTACCACTTAAAAATCCATTATTAACACTCTGTCACTGACAATCGCGGCTGAATTACTGAGCGTGTAATTGACACATTATGACCAAGTGTTTCCCCTCCGCCCCCTAATCTGCACGGTAGTTTGGCTTCCGGGTCGAGATGACCTCAGTCAGCTTAAGCATTTCACACTAGCGATGTCAAACTCAGTTCTGTTGACCGACTCGAGTTTAGACGAGTCACTCATCGAAGAGAACCCGGTTTTTGAGTCATTTGGGTCGTTGGGTCGTCGAGTCGTTGAGTCGGTCGCCCGTTTTCTGAATAGGGTGGCTGCCCAGAGCCACTGAGCCATGCGTTTGTTGAGTTTCTGAGCGAGTCGTTCGTCTTGGGAGTGGGCAACTCTGAGCAACTGATGAAGTCGTTTGTTGAGCTACGGTGCGAGTCGTTCATTTTGGGATCAGGGAGGGCTACCCAGAGCCACTTAGTGATTCGTTTGTTGAGTTACCGGGCGAGTCGTTCGTTTTGGGATCAGGGAGGGCTACCCAGAGCCACTGAGTGATTCGTTTGTTGAGTTACCGGGCGAGTCGTTCGTTTTGGGAGTGGGGAGGGCTCCTCTGAGCTACTGAGTGATTCGTTCATTGAGTTACCAGGCGAGTCGTTCGTTTTGGGAGTGGGCCCGGCTACTCTGAGCAACTGGTCGTGTCATTTGTTGAGTTACCGAACGAATCATTTGGTTTGGGAGTGGGACCCCATGAACCCTCGTTCTTTTGATTCCTCCTTCACATCTTTATGGCAGGGATGGAAAGCGGGGAAAATGAGTTGAAACAATCAACCAGAGCTGTTGCTCTTCCCACGGGGCTAATACGGTGATTATTTTGATATATTTATACAAATGCAATTAGAAAAGCTGTCGTGAAAAAGCGACATGTTGTCTAGTCACGTATTTCGCAGTTCGTCAGTTAGTGGTAGAAAGGACGAATTAGTGTTAATAGAGACAAGGAATCATGACTCACGAGTCAGTGAAATGACTCGTTCACAACTCGGGCATCTCTGTTTTGCACCGTTCTAATCTCGAGCTGCAAACGTCCTCGCTACACTTAATCCCGCTCTTTTGTTTGAGCTCCGCTCGATCTTAACTTCTATTTTGAACACTTAATCTGTGCGTGGAACATGATTAGACACATTTCCCCCCCAAAAAGAAAGAAAGAACTGGGTTGAATTAACGTGGCTGTTTGCGCCATGAAAAAGAGCAGTTGTTTGTCGCAGCACCGAGAGACAGATTGCAGAGGGCTAAACCTTTAATTAGATGCATCACAGAATATCCGTGATGCATTTTCTTAAGCCTTTTACAACGCCTTGCGTGGCGCTTATCTCCCTATTCTGCTTCCTGGTCATCCTTTCTGCACGCCTCCCTTCCCCCATCTCCTCGCTCTTACCCCTGACCCCCTCAACCCTCACCTCCCGCCGTCACCCCACCTCCGGCTGGCCTATCTGCCCTCCTCGCAGCTGGGCTCTGATATAATCAGCTTTCGAGTGCTACTCGTCCAATCCCTCAATCCACTCAATAAAAGAATAAAAGGAAACAACAGGAAGACCGGAGGATTTATGGGTCCACACTTAGCAGGATGTACAGATAATTGCCAACCCTTCTCCACCCTCGAGCCAGCGGAGCTATGGATGATCAAATAAAAAGGAGAAAATGCTGCAAGAAAATAACATATATTCTTGTTAACAAGCTATATTGCCTTAATTTGGCCCCTTTTGCTGTTTGAAGTCATACAGTAAACATATATTTGGCTGATTTAGGCGAATCCTGCACTGTCAAGGGTAAATCGTGGACTCTATTGAATTGTCCGGTGACGATCGACGGCTTGGATTCGTCGAAGAGCCGAATGACTTAAATCCCGGTTTGTTAAATGCATCTGAAAAGAAAGAATGAGACACATTTCAGCTGCATTAAAAAAGGCGGATAAAATCTTCATTTTCAACCGCAGCGCTACCACTCAGCGGTTAGTAAAACAACTGCGGCGAGAGCAGAAACGGCACAAGGCCATTTGAGACAATAAATATTATATTATAACGTCTGCAGCCCCGCTCCGGGCAGGGTGATAGTGTGAAAGGGACGAGGCTTCCGACGATGAATGTTAGCATGCTAGCTGTCCTGGCATGGGACAACTCAAGTTACACACACACACACACACACACATATATGCAGGCTAAATGTAATTACAATCACTCAAGAGTCGCTCCGGACTTTGACAACAATGACTTGTGAGGTCACGTCGGACTCGAGCCTCATGATTCGAATTGGAAGACTTGATACTCTTTCAGAGAGCCGGAGCGTTTAAATATTATTACACAATAAAAATTGTAATTTCTCCGATTACAGCTCCTCTCCCGCCCGCTGTGTCTTTCCCCGGGTTCCCGCTCGCTTGTAAATGCGAAAATTATGAGGGGCTCCTGGCAAAGGGAAGAAGTGCGCCTTTTCATAAAACATTCATGATTTTTTTTTTTTTTTTTGTGGGGGGGGGGGTAAATGTGTAAGTCCTTGCCTTAAAGGTTTAGCCATTACACTGGATTACACACACACACACTCACACATACACACACACATATCCCTAGTCAACGGCACATCTATAAGCGACAAAATTACCTTTTGTTTCAGTATTTTTACGATACTCCGATTTGCCAACGAGCATCCAAATGAAATTTGGTTTCGTTAGCTTATTACGGTTCATCCTGTGAGACTGAACGCTGTGAAATCCATCACACAGCGGGATGAGAGTTCGACTCAAAACCGAAAATGTCGGGCAGCATCGCGCTGCTCTGTTTAGCGCTCTGGCGAGAAGCGAGAAGGTCCCTGGTTGGATTACCATCAGGGGGACCTTTCTGTGTGGAGTTCTCTCGGTGTGAGGTTCCTCTGGGTTCTCCGCGTTCCTCCCAAATCACGCAGGGGGCTCATTGGACAACAACGAATGGTTGTGAATGGTTGTATGTCTCTATAAGTCAGTGAATGAGAGAGAGAATTGTCCGATGTCTCCATATGACGGGGAATGAAAAGGCTGGTGTCTGCATCCGTGTGAATGAGGCGGTGAATGGTTGTTTTATTTCTATATACGTGGGAATGAGAGACTGAATGGTTATTTATCTCTATATGACATGAGAGAGCACAGTTGCATGTCTCTATATGTAAGCGCCATGTACTAAATTATGGATAATTTTAATAATGAACTCATATGATAGGGGCGGCGCTGCGCAGGAGGTAGAGCCATCGTCCTCGGACCCGAACATTCCCGGCTCCTCCTGGTGTGTCGACACTGAACCCCTCACCGCTCCTCCGGCGCTGCGAGACGCCACCAAACTGCTCACGGTTCATCCGCGACGGGTTCAACGCAGAGAAGTTTCCTCACCAGGGATTAATAAAATGTACATTATTGTATCAATTAATGTATTCTCATTGACATTACTGTTATTTTGCCTTTGTTAGTCTTTATGTTGACTGACTGATCGGTAGGGATGACGCACGCTGTGGTTTTACCTGCGAAGAGAGGAGTGTACTTGTTTGTTGACGGCAATTTACTTCGATATTATATTCTGCACGTCATCTTGAGTTTGTTTCTGGTTTTTTTTTCGCAATAAATCAGCGAAACCGACATCTTCAATCCCAGCGAATCTTTTCGGTGGCGCGTAATTCCATTTAAAGACCTATCTCGGCCTCTCGCCGACTCGACGCTTCCTGCAGTCGCCGCAATATACGAGGTGTGAATGAGCGAGTGAACGGTCGTATGTCTCCATACGCGGCCCTTGGATTGACAGGCTGCCGGTCCTGGGTGAACCTCGCCTCTTGCCCGGTGGAAGCCCGGATCGGCTCCAGCGAACCCCGCGGCCCAAGAGGCGGGATAGATGACGAATGAATGAGTGAAAGAAGCGCAAATGTCAATCGAAGTGTGTTGGAGAACGTTAAAAAAAAAAATCACCCGACTTCCAAGTCCACGTGGAATATATTCCATAGTGATGAAGATGTGTACGTACATTTATAGCGGTTGTTTCCATCCATAAAGGCACTTTACGGTAATGACAAAAATAAAAAATGGAACAAAGATGCTTGTGTGTCTTTATGGCAGGTTTTCCTTTTTTTTAAAGTTCTTTTTTTTTTTTTTTACAAGCATTACCCCTGAGGCGATAATAAAGCCCGCTGATGCTCCTACAAGCACAGACCTGAACGGCCCGGGGAAATACCTCTCTTAAAAAAAAAAATAGGGAAAATTAAAAGAGAAAAAAAATACACAACCTCCATTTGTTTCATCGATACAATTTAATCTTTTCTGAGATCCATCTTTTTGCTCAAATTGAATATCAGACGGCGGAAAGTGAGGACTGAGGAAGAGGGAGAGCGAGATGACACGCGACAGAGATGTCATGGTTACTGAGCTACCTGGACGCTTTAATCACAGCTTATTCACACCTGATAAACTAGGCATCAGGAGGTCATACGACTGTCTGCTTGAATTATCATTGATCTTAAGTGCATCTGAAGCATAAATCTCTGCCCCTCCGCGCCGCACCTATGCCTGGGGGGCACTCTCATTCTCTCTCATCCCGAGTCAATGTCATGCTTTGTCTACCTTTTCCATTTGTCCATTTCACACTAATTCAACCCAGAAATGATCCTCAGACGGGGCTCAGCTGGGACCTCCCCGCTGCTATCCGATAGATGAGGGAGGAGGAAGGCGAGAAGGGCGGAGGGAGAAGAGGAGACAGAAAGAGATTGGACACGCTGAAATCTAAACAGCCAATCTGAGGACATCAACAGCTCTGTTGATGACCGTCCCGCCGGTCGGTCAGGGCGAGCGTATGAAATAATATAATAAGATGTTGCCATCTTAGCTGTGATCACACTAGATTTGCAGCCGCCGAGGCCCGGCCCTCCCCGACGCGGCGGTCCAAACCCCGCTGAGAAACTCGCAGAGCATCTTCGGTGGCGTCGCGGGCCTCGGATCCAGTTCCACTCTGCGGTTTTGTCCTACCTGCAGCCTGAAAGTGGAGCAGGTCTAACTAATCCATCAACCATGGATGGCTCTGACATCCATTATTAATGGTAAGCTGATGCTACTATCCCCCTGCCCCTTATTTTCCTCTTTCTTCCAATCTGTTATCCCTCACCACTGCGTTTCCTATCGCTTTTTATTTCAGTCTTCCCATTTCTTTTCCATCCGTCCTTGCACTGTGTGTGTGTGTGTGTGTGTGTGTGTGTGTGTGTGTGTGTGTGTGTGTGTGTGTGTGTGTGTGTGTGTTTCTTTGTGTGCCTGCATCCTGTATGTTTTATACATATGTATGTATGTTGTGCATCTCTTTTTCACTTTCAGGGTAGAGTGGACCACTTAGGGGGGTTTACAGGCGTGATGATGGATCCATGACAGGTTAAAAAACACAAACATACATTCTCTCTCTCACACACACACACACACACACACACACACACACACACACACACATATGCATGTGCGCACCTTGTAACAGCTGACCCTCTTTTATTACTGACCCATTTAAGGCATTGGCTCTCGCTCTAATGCGGAGAGCTTCATGACTTCCCTGCTCGGAAGGCAGCTCAAACACCAGCAGTGCTAATTTATGTGTAAAACGCACTGTGACTATTGTTTTAAAGTCCTTTGAGAGGCCGCCCACGCGTGCATCCTCTCCTCTCTGCTTTCCATTTTTTTCCCCCTATTCCTTTAATCATGGCGTTGAACCTGGAGGTGAATGGAAATAAGGTGTTTTTTTTTTTGTTTTTTTTTGGGTATAGCATAATTTTGAAGTACTTGCACCCTTGGCTGACTAAACCAGAGGCTTTGGGCGTCGGAGGCAGGGCCACCCCCGGGGGAGACCGGGCGAGTTTCAGGAGGGCCTCGATGAATGGATGCGAGAGTGTTACGTTAGGCTTTACCTTAGTTATCAAAAGGACACCACATGAAATAGACGGAGTCTAAAAAGGGGAAAAAGCTCAGAGATGCCCGAAAATACCCTCTTTCGAGAACCTTATCTGTATATTATCGTCTTTTATGCAACAGACTAGTCAAAAGTGAATCCGCAAGGTGTTTAATAAAGTCTTAAGCTACTCCAAATACCCTCTTCTGTTGGAAAGCATCCTTATTTGTCAAGTTTTTCTGCTCTCATTCATTCAAATCCGCCCTCAATTTCACATTCACCGGCACATGAGATGGATTTTTCGGCGGGCCGCTGCGACTCCGGAGAATGAATTCCCCGACTGAGGCTTTGGTTAGCAGGTCGGATTAGGTGACCGGGCGGGGAGGAATATTTGGCGGAGGCGGGGGGAGGGGGCGGCGGCGGCGGCGGCGGCGGCGGCGGCTTGAGTTTCTGAAAGCAGACTCTCCCTTACCTTCCAGGAACAGGGACCTACTTCATCAATAATTCAACACACTTCACCTCACCACTCACCACAGCAGGATGTTGGTTGTGCGTGGGCGAGTGCGATGGAGGAAAATATTGCCTTTGTTTGTGCAGCACAAGCGGAGGAAGAGTGCCGGAGACTTGCAGGACATTTTCAGCACGATCCCGGTGCTTCCGAACACGCATGCATTACATGCATGAGGCGTCGTGCGTAATCCTTTTTGACCAATCAATTGACAGCGCTCCCATTCATTTCGCTGCTGCCCGCTGCATCCGCCGCCAACCAGGAACAATGAGCAATGGAGGATTCGGTTACGGCACCCGGGGCTGCAGTAATTCGGCCCCGCAGACAAGAATCTGCAGCCTGTGGATGGGTGTTATTGCCAAGTGCGCTGACAAGCGCAAGGAGTGTATGCTAATCCGCTCCAAAATCAGACCAGCAAAACCCCCTTCAACCATCAGCAACCAAACACTTAGCAGCCACTTCGAGAGCGCGCCACTTGTTAGATGTAAAATGACCCTCACAATTACATTCTGGCTAGCTTTCGCCGTGATCAAAGAAATTCAACCTTGTTCTCGAGAAGAATAACTCTGAAGGCAATCTGGAGCAGCTGCAGTCAATCAGTACGGACGCGGGCTGCAATTTCTGCACGCGGATCAAATAACTCCCCCGTCACGAGACCCAAGCATAAATACATAATACAGCATCAACACGGGCCGTACGAAGGTCACAGGCAGCTGCTTCGGTCGGGCCGAAGGGGCAGAAGTGAAGAGTGGCAACGCCATTACCCACAAAACATTTAAGACCAGAAGAAAGATCGCCCTTAACGAAAGATTACTGGGCGGGAGAGAGGGATAACGGCGGCCTCATTTCCCCACCTCCTTAGCACGTTTGTTGGATTTCTTTCACAACTCGAATTGCGAGTTGCAAACGAAAAGTACGGCTTTCTGCTTCTAAAGAAATGCATTCTCGGTGACATTTTTTTTTTAAGTCCCGCTAAACGGGTGTTCAATAAAACTTTTATTTTGGAATAAACACGCGCCAGTGAAAGGCCTTAATGAGGAAAGCTGACTAATTGAAATCAGTTGCCAGGCCTCCTAAGGACTGGCGACGCCGGCCTTCCAGATGCGGCCGATAGTCTCGCATATCAGCCTCGTCTGTCTTGTTTCCAAGGAGCGACGCGACTATCAGATGTGAAGCTGCGGCAAGTTTATGTTCAGACTCAATTACCCGTAATCAAGAGGCGCCCGCGATTGGGTATCAGTGATCTGAGAAGGGCTTTTCATGTTGAACATACTTCCTACGTCGCGGTTCTTCACGGGACGTATCAATGCTCTACGGACCGGCGGTACTTCGGTGCGCTTGCGGATCAGCGCAACTGTGACCCCCCTTCAGAGGTCAGAGTCTTTTTGGACTTCGGGCACCTGAGCGGGCGCATTTGCTGCGATTTGCCTTCTCCTACCTTGTCTTATGGAGACGTATCTGCCGTTGGCTCCGATCAGGACCACTTGTGGATGACTTTCCTCCAGGTCAAACAGCTCATCTTTGCCCGGCTTAGAGCAGCGGCCGGCTCTCAGGGTGCCCGTGGGTCCCACGGGAGACAGGTATCTCCCCTCACAGTCTTTGAAGGCCAACTTCCCGCACTTCAGCTCCAGGGTGTACGCTGTCGTCGCGCCGCTCTGCTTCAGCAGCTTCCCATCGTTGCTGAGGAATCTGCCGTCGCAGGTCTTGAGGCAGTACTTCCCGCC